>JAOYSI010006028.1:0-13129 GCA_025775065.1 Hiodon alosoides | reverse complement strand
TGTGTGTGTGTGTGTGTGTGTGTGTGTGTGTGTGTGTGTGTGTGTGTGTGTGTGTGTGTGTGTGTGTGTGTGAGTGTTTGTGTGTGTGTGTGTGTGTGTGTGTGAGTGTGTGTGTGTGTGAGTGGGTGTGTGAGTGTGTGTGTGTGTGTGTGTGTGTGTGTGTGTGTATGTTTGTGTGCGAACATGAAAAAGCAGGAGTCAGGGCAGTCTGAAAAATATCTGTCAGGTACACACACTGAGATCTGAAATGGGCGAGACTGAAAGCTTGAAGGCCTGAATTGTGCACGCTCGGGCTTGCATGCAAATAAAAGAAATCTGAAGAATATGACACCCTCTCTCCACCACGGCCCAAACACAAGAGATATCAGAAACATCCAAAGGAGAGGAAACGCTACTATAAACAATCTATGGAACAAACAATGCGTTTCTATTAGAAATTTCATATTTCTATTATGTTTTGTTTTAAATGAAAGATTATGTGGTTGGTGACAATCTTCCAGATCGGTTGGTTTGAAAAGGAAATGCTAAACACCCGACCGGTGTATTTCGATGTATAATGTTTTCTGTAATAGTAGTACCGCCAAACAACTAAATAATTTCAAAACCAAGTCAGCAAAGCTGATAAAATCTTTTATTTCGAACCTTTTGTAAATGGGTGTGCGAACAGACTTACACCAGGGAACAAAGGCCTGTGACCTCCTTTAGCATTTCCAAGAACAGAATCTAACACGCTGAAAGGAACAAAGCCGCGGAGAAACGGAAGGGAAAAGATCAATGTCCGCTGTAGAAAAGCCTGTCGAGATAGAAAACGGCATGCGCCAGGCTAATCCCGCCGTAATGACCATTCAGCCAAGGACCTACAGTCGAGGGAAAGAAATAGCGTTAAACTAAGGAACCTTCTCAGGATTAAAATCCCCCCTAATATCTGGAGTGTCCCCCCCAGTCTATGACCCCTACACATCTCAGCTAATCTCAACAAACGGAAAAAAAATATATTTCTTTATTTCTTTATTAATACATTTCACAACCGTGGACACTAGAAACACGGGGACAGTTTTATCGGAAGCCAAACAGGCTGAGAATAAAGAAGAATGTTGATGCACCATTCTAAGTGCCAAAGGAAAATACAGAGAAGCCACACAATCTGCTACTCATTGGAGAGTTTGTGTGAGAAAGAAAGTCACCTGCTGCAGTACCGTACATTTTTATTGGTAAACATTTCATTAGCACCTGTTATTGAATTAAAGTATTACTGCTAGGTCATAATTACCATTCAATATGCAGTTTTATGCGTTTTTTTTTTGCATCATCATTTGTTTGAACTTGTCAAGGCAGTTAAAATACAACATCACTGCACTCTTCCGAGCATTAATGGATGAAATAGATAGCAAAAGCACGTAAGAGCCCTGATTTGGGATGTAAATAGACATTCTCTTGAAAAGGATATTGTAATGTCATGTTCTACCGTGTATCTGCTAATGACAAAATGCGACCAAACGGCAGCGACGCAGAGTTGTTGATGTTCAGAGTTGTACAAAGGCAAATCGATGAGCATTGAGCAGGACTTATTTCACTAAGACCTAACCTCAGTTTCATTTTAAAAGTATGCGGAGCATTCGAAAGAAGTGTGTTAATGGATGTGCTGATGTCAAAGCTAAAATGATACCAGAGTAACACGGTCAATCTACAAGATGGCAGTGTGCACAGACAAATCAACATCCGCTGCTTCTCTGTTAGGGGTTTCTTTTCTTTTTTCCATACAATACGAGGAGGGATAGCTGGTCCATCCAGAAGGCTATTGGCAGATTAAGTTGTGACATGTGAAAGACATCAGGATCAGCTCCGACCATATGGGCCACCGATGAAGAAGCCTTTGTGTGCTAACTGTGGTTCACGCAGAGACTCCATCTCAGGGTGGCTGGCATTAATGGGTCCCATTGAGTGGTGAGGAGCCTGTCTAGACTGAAACTTTATCAGAATTAAGATCGACCGCCGGGACAGGCACTGGGAGAAACGCTGTTTCCAAAGCAGCTGACGCAGAGTCCACAAAGCGGGCGTCATTTTTGTACGCGTCGTTTCTTATGCGAGCCCTCCGCTAACGATCACCATGTAAAGCTCGGAGCATTTTAGCCGCGTGACAGACGAACCGCAGAAACACAGAATCCTGCCGTTGCTGAGGCTCAAAGCCAAACTGTACCCTCCAGGTGGAGATAACCCCCCCACTCCCCCCACCACCTTTACCAAACAGGTGTCTCGGTTGAGATGACACGGTTACACTGCAGGCCTCTGGAAAATTACATCGGCCTTCTACTATGAGCATGGCAGGACCGAAATGCCAATCCGGTGCTGTGCAGATGACACAGTGGTCAAAGGGGCCTCAGGTGGCATACGCTGCTCTATTGTCTTATATAACCGTCTGTATTTATTTCAGGAACATGCAAACATGCACAAGAGAGAATGGATACAACATAACATTTTACTTGGGGATAGAGATATTGAACTGTTTCTATTGATCTATTGAAGAGTTATTAACAATATTTGCTTACGCGTTTGGAGTCCGCGTAGAGGGTTGACAGCAGAAGTGTGCTGATTAATCACATGGACACTGCACTCCGCAGATAATATTCATCAGTTTGGATCCTAAATAAATCACCACTGTTACCTATTGGAAGGTTACTTCAAGTAAATGTTATATGAGTATCTGAAATTGTGAGTTTGACCTTAAAAGGACCTTACATGCGACGACTTTTTGTGTCCAGGTCATGGACAACTACTATTACTGTGTGTATGCATCACTGCTGGTGTACAACAGACATTCAACACCCCCTCCCCGCCTTCCGTACACAAACGCCCCCCCCACCATGACTCCCCCCTCCTTTATTGTTGCCGACTATTTTCCCGTCAACTTTACGAAGTGCGGGTGGTGAAGGTAATCTGTCTACATCTGGGGGAAGAAGAGAAGGGAATGTGGCAACAAAAGGAAGGGGGTTTCCCGACGAGCTGCAGGAAGGACCGAGACAGGAAGACGGAGAAGTGTGTGCTGCCTGCACAGAGCCCAAGGCCTTTGTGCTAAGCCGCAGCCTGCGCCTATTATCTCAGGCAGCTGCTTGGAATTCAGCCGGCTGGTCAGAAAGGACCAAGAGAGCCCAGCGTAATTTATTTACTTCACACAATCGGCTGTTTGAACAGGCTCCAGTAAAGTGAGTGGGAGGAGAGGTTGGTGGGGAGGTGTGAGAGACTTGGGCAGGGGGTCGGGGGGTGGGGGCAATCAAAGAAGAACGGGAAGAAAATGATTTCTCAATGATTGCTCTGACAAACGGAATAAAGACACACACACACATGGCCGATGCCCACATACGAAGATAATCAAGTCAGATCATTGCCAACGATTTATTGTTTGTACTATTTTTTTGTACTTATCTTCGGATTATCTATTATGTGCCAACGTAAAACTAAGCATTTAGCCCTACTGTAGTATACATTTTTTGATCCCCTACCAGTAGTATTCATTAGCTAGCCAAGGAGATAAGAGCACTTCCAGGTCATGCCCTAACACAGCAGGTGGGGCCAGTGCGTCACCTCTGACCTCAGTGGCAAACCCAGTTCACCTCATTTTTTTTCTGTTCTATTACCTGCTTGTTCATTTTCTGCTTTGCATGGGCCACAGTGAGGCATAAGATTGCTATACTCTGGGAATATCTTTAAACCCTGAAATTCCGCATCATAGACACAGCCCTGTTTTGAGTTTGGTTGATCGTTCATTTTGATTTATTTTTTATGGAAGTGATAGCCATATCACAGATCATGAATCCAAACCAGCGAGTTCCAGTGTGGGTTTGTCAGTTCTTTGTTGTTTTATCTACTCTTTCGTTTGCTCCTGTTCTGACTGAGAAGGCAGGTTGATGTGTGCACTGTACTTAGTCACCATGGATACCTCAAACACCCTGCCCACATAATTACAAATGGAATAATAATCAGCCAATAGTGTCAGTTTGCTCTCCGACACAATAAAAATATGTTAAAAGTAAGACAGAGGATAGGCAGACACTCGGGAATAGCGTAATAGACAGTGCTGTGAAAGAAAATATATCTTTTTAGGATATTATATCCAGTTATGGGAAGAACGTTCATTTCTCCATTAACATCAATGGGGCTGAAATGATCCTCTCTGATCAACAGAAACATTACTGAATTTAATATACATCGCACATCACTGCCCACACTGGGCGTTACCCTCTCAGATGTAATACTACAATGTCACATCACTGAGTTTCCCAGACAAAGAAGCTGGAGGTCATTCATCATTGCTTAAGCCAGTTTTGCACTGGCTTGAGATGCTTATCAACTGCAGGGTCCCTCCTAAGGCATAAACAAGATATTTTCAGGGTGGTGCTTCTCTCCACGGCACACGAAAGGGTCTGGTGTGGAGATACAGGGATTCATATGTGAGTGGACAAGTCGCTCAACAATTATGCTTACCCCATCCCTCCCTCTATCCAGAACTCGGGCCTGCATGCATATTTCCACTTAATAAAGATTAGCCCACTGCAGTTATTCATCACTGGGAACAATAACATGTACCGTTAAATAGCATTATGTGTCACCTTTATGGTATCTTTACAGGATTATAATATATTGATTTATGACTTATTTAAATCAGCCCACATGGGACTCAATAATGTTTCTACTCTGCTACTCAGTCAACGAGCTGTCGCCTCAGATTTAAATGTCACCCCTCGACATTTTCACCCCCCTCCCCCCACAGGCACCTACACAAATACAAACATACGTATACATATACATATAATTCTACACATACACTTTCGTGTGGTACTAAAACTAGCTAGTTTCCCGGCAATTTAGTCCAGTACTTCGTTTCAGTTGCAGTGCTTTTATTTTAACACTTACCTCCATTAGACATTAGTTAAGTTACCAGCAATTATCATATACTCTGAAGAGGTAAAAAATAATGCCTTCATGTGGGCAACGGTGTGATGGCTTCTGGGCCAAGGCGTGTGCGAATAGCTTCTCTTTACTTACAGGCCCAAGAATCAGCTCTGGTATGCGCCGCAGCGTATTCGTGAGCGAGCTGAATCAGCCTTGCAAATTAATTTGGAAAGGTGTAATGAGAATCTGCGCTCCATGCAGGCCCAATTTCACAGCGACATTACAGCTATACGATAAACCCTTGACTTTAATGGAGAAACCACCAAGGTCAGCTGCCGTGTCTTCTAATGGAAGATGACAGGTGAAAATCGTCGCCCCAGACATTCCGATTAAAGTTTTTTAGGATGTGGTTTGACGGGACAGTCTTTTAGTGTAAGAGGTGTGCCAGGGTAATTTCCACACCCGCAATTTCTGTGCTCGCTGAGGAAAATGCCCTTTCAGGCACAGGCACCGTTCAAATGCTTCGACCAAATGCTTCAAAGTTCTGTAAGGTCCGTCTAGTTTTACAGTGCGCTCCCAAAGTAGCAGATAACTTCACATCCCTTTACATCCATATCTCAGATAATGCTTTGTAAGGGCACAGTCCTTTTCTCCCACGTTCTCCAAACCAAGAGGCTTGGGTTCGGTCCATGTTGGCGCCGCAGAAAACGGCATCGCTCAGCCATTCGGTTATTGAGCGGCCATAAATGCATCTGGCAGTTTGTGAACGCAGCCCCGGCCTGGGCAAAGGCAGCGCAGTCAATAATGGCCACACTGACACCATTAAGATATTGTTCAGATCATTTACCGTGACGTGTAGCGGCGAATAAAGGAGCTGTCATTACTCCAATGGCCACATTATATTGTCTCTCCTTGCGTTTTCATTTAACGGCGTTTCACTCAAGGAACGCATTTTCCTCTCCAAATTGTCCTCTTATTTTGTTTTTTATTACGTTCTCCTTTTGACTGGCCACATTTAATCAATTCGATTTACCCACAGTTCAACACATTTTAAGTGTCTCTATCAAATTAACGCATGCGCTCATAACATCATCACATCACTGAATACAGTTGCAGAATAAGAATTTAAAGTTAATGTTGTTGTGCCAAATAAGAATTTAAAGTCACAAAATGTCACAAAAGTAAAGCGCATATAGTGGACATGGACTTGTGGTGTGATATAAAGCGGTTACACAATAGCCAATCAGTGAGACCTATGTTCTCCCATTTAATAAGAAATGCGTTCGTAAAATGACAAACTGCTATTTTCAGTATGGCAGAGGATGCATTTCAGTTGTCCACCTGCGCACCACAGAAGAATAGTAGACAAACAGCCCATTCAACCCCAAGCTTAAATACACTTGGAGTGCTTTGGCTGGTTGACTGTTTCGATTTTGTCACTGATTGTGTGGCAAAAATTAGAGAAGCAACATGCTAATTTATAACATAGATCAAGTGTGAGCCAAGTAACAGTTTGAATAGGAATTTCACCACGGCGTCATGAAGGGGGTTTTACTGAACCAGGTCGCAGCTGTAGACACTGACAGGAGAAGAGCACGGCGGGTTTTAGAAGCTACGCCCAACCAGGCACCTCCAACCCCGCTCAGCACAAACCAGTCAATTTAAGTGATTTTAGTGGGAAGTGACCAAAGTCGATGGACGTGCGACGTAATGCATTACCGTCGGACTAAAACAGCAAATCCGCTCGCGTTCACGCACGTTATGCCGTGAAAATAAGGCTTGTAATAATCTAGTTTAATGTAACCTTTTGTGAACGCAAGCTGCCTATGAGAAGGTCATTTGCTAATAATAATTAAAAGGTGTGTAATTTAAATAAAGCTTTAAAATAGACCCGTAGCACGACAAACAGGAGTTAAACCACGTGCCAAAACCAAAGTTTTCTTAACTTCAAGTCACAAGTGACAACAAATTGTAATTATAATTGCACGGTTGACTGAAAAACAGTTTGCAGAATTTTATTTTTGATTTGGGTTAGTGTACGTTCTAGATGGCCTACCTCTACTCCCATAGGGTAAAAATACATTAACTTATTAAATCGCATAATGATATTACAGTGTGCGCACATGTGTATGGCAGTCTCTCTCAAATGACTTTGCTCAATAAATCAAATTAATGGTAGCAGTCATGGCAATGATGATTGCAGTCTGCGTTTCAACAGCATAACAGTCTTAATAAAAGAGCTGATGTTCTCTGAAACAAAACAGTAAGCTCATTAACTTATAATTTGGAGCATAAAATGAGTCTGATATCCTTGATGCAAAACAAATATCAGTGAAATTGGGGGGAAAAAACCCAAAATAAAACAAAACAAAATGACCTGACTCATTATTGAAAATAGATGGGAGTTTATTGATCTCCAACATTGCAAAGCCTGACACCTGGAATTGAGAGTTGTTCACTGAAAGGTGTTAGGTTGCCGGTACAAAGGCTGAATAAACCTTCGCTTTGGTTACACTCCAGAGAACCTCTTGTTCTCTGCCATCGTAAGTAACATCAAAACACATGAGTTGAATCGAGGGTAGGAGCAAACTCCATGGTTTGATCCAAAACCTTGGGTGTTTTTGCTATAAATAAAGTCAATGGTGATTTTCCTTTGATGATTACTGATCTCAGATCAGTTTTGTTGAAGGGTGTCTGGAGCACTGGAGGAACCAAGTGCATGGTATTTAATGTAAGACAAAAATTTAAGTGCATTAATAGAAATCTTTGGTAATTAACTCTTTACCGGCTATTTCACATATGTGCATATTTAAAGAAGAAAAAAACATACAGCTAGTTGATCCTGCTCACACCCAATTTTAGCTCTGTCTGACGGTTCACAGCTTTGCAGTATCTTGTCTTTTAGATTCTGTTTAATACTGGGATTTTTAGTAATCATTAACTTTTTGGCACCTATTCTGGATGTAATTCTGAACAAGCATGTCTGTAATACTGAACAAGAAGTTCTAATGTCAAGTCTAAAAAAAAACCGAACACACGTGAAAAAGGCTTCATATCAACAAACAACTTTAAATGAGGTCAGACGGTCTAGACAGGTCTTGGTCCTGGTCGCATTAGCTTTCCCTTCAGGACCTTCTGTGTTGCAGTTTTTGGTCTAAGGCAATGAAGACGATGTCTGAACCAAAGAACATTGCGTAAAACAGTTCATGTCTCTAACCTGATTCCATAACTCACCAGGCGAGGAAGAAAGTCTCTGGGGCAAATTCTGGCCACCTGGATACGTGGATTTGAAGCACCACAGAGCCAAGCCATCCAGGACCCTCAGTTCCAACATCAGCTCACTTTGTAGCATCATCTCTCCAGGCCCACCACCAGAGAGCGGAAGTGAAGCAGAGGGAAGGGTGGGGGCCCTTTCATCCCCTTCAGAAATCATTAGCGAGAGCTTGAACTTTAATGACTCTTGGTCATGGCAATATTTCAATTAATCCAAATTAAATGCAATCTAACGCAGCATTTGGTTTAAGTGCATCGTGGCTTGTCTGACATGCTATAAAAAATGGGTTAATGTGCACGACCAAGAACCAGGCAATGATGTTGGTTTCTGTAAAAACAATTAAATTACAAGTAATAATGAAAACTATAACAACACAAACAACAGCAACAATCATATGAATCCTTATTATGCTTTTGGATATGAGAGAAAACAAATGTAGACATTTTTCTAGAAAGCATCTTTGTGTGACGTAAACGACATTGGCGCCTTCTCTTCTGTCGTGTTAAATATTAAACATACTTGTTTTTGTATGTTTAATTTATGTTATATTTATGCATATTCATATTTTTTTACGTAATATCTTTGCTCAGTGTGGGTGATTAAAGGCTTACATTTTTTTTACTGTTCCCAGGGATAATCCTTAGAAATGTGCTCAGCCACAAATGTACCGGTTTTAAAAGCAATAATATTGTGCAATTAAACCCAGTGAATGCATTAAGAGTCTGTAATAAGGCAATGCGATTTTAAAGCTTCTAACAATACAGATATGCTTTTAAAAGGAGCCCTAAAATGGTGGGGGGTTTTAAACAATGAAGGCGCTTAAGTTAAACTGGGAAAAAAACATAGCATTGTTATGTAAAAACAAACGCTGGCCAATAGAGTTGTGGAAATTAATTCTAACTCTGTTCTAACTCTTTTTAAAATCAGGATAAATGACAGAGGTGATCGTTAATTAATGTCTCTTTGAACGACATTTTGGTTTAATAGGCAACTGCATGAAACATATCTGATGTAAGATATCAGATTCAGTGATTCAGAGATTCAAAGATTTCAAAGAAAGACATTTAGTTTATTTCTATAGCTTTCCCCCCACGTATTCAGTAATTTTCCTCAACGTATCCCCACTCCTGATACATTGGTAGCAGTTCTTCTCCTTTCAATGGGATTTATAATGTCCTCTTGGCCAAAAGATTTATAACCACCCCGTTCCTTACTGCTAACCCAAGAAAGACCCAAGGAGGCATCCTTTCACTCGCAGTGTCTTAACTCCTTGGTGCTTCAAAGATTTTAATACTTCTTCAGAACCTGGCTTCCCATCAGAATCTTACTAAAGTAGCGACCAAATCAAAACTTTGGCATCCCGCTGTATTTAATATCTTCTTATTTTTATGAGTAGAAGAAATATGAACTTGCAAACTAAAAGAAACTGCTATTAATTATGATTAGTGTGCTGTCAAAGTTTTGATTTGGTTCCAGTCCCAACTTATTAATGCAACTACAATTACAATTGTAGTGTATTCTGCAGCTGTCGGTACACTAATTGTATTTCTAGCCTCTCCTCCTAACAGGATGTATCTGTCAGAGGAAACTGAATCTGAAGGACAAAAATAAAAGAAAAATACAAATGAAATCAGGTTGCGCTGTGAGAAAAAACTGGCTACGGTGACTTTTGACATTGGAGGTTACGTATCTTGTCCAGGCACAGACTGAGACGTCACTCACAGTGGGCAGAAGGAACAGGAGGTAAAAGATAAGAACAGAAGCCGACCCAACACTTCTCCCTCCCCCTCCACCACCACCGCCTTCAGGGTCTTCTGCAGAAGACGTAGCTAGAGATCTGATCTCACTGACACAGAGGTAACCCCATTAGGTCTCCAAAGAGACCTCCCGTTGGGGTAGTAAATCCCAAATGGTAGCAATAGCAGAAAACTTTCTAACAATAGGGTTTTCCAATTAGCAGATCACTTCCAAATGACATGTGTTGAAAGAATGGACAATGGAGATAAAAGGAAGCAGTTGTGAGCACAGAGACAATGGCGTCTGTTTACCGGAGCAATTCTGAGGCACGACCTGAGAATTCTATTCTGGTCTAGGAGTCTAGGAGAAGCTCCACTGTGGCTTTGGCTTCGGAAAAGCAACATGTCAAGTCGAATCTTCGACTTCAACGATCACGTCCAGTTGACTAAATTAATTAAATAAGCCAGAATGATGTACTCATTGAATCGTGCGAATAGCCTAATTAACGAAAGACTCAAACTGGACCTGTAAAGATATTCTACAATTTGTGCAAAAGTTCCCCGGGCCCGATAGATGCAGCACCAATGGCCTTCACCCTGTAGACCATCGCACTCTGCTTGCCTACCTTTGCTTGATCTTGTTGCACTTCTGCACGGCTTCTCTGGATAAGAGCGCCTGCTAAATGAGTGTAAAATGTAAAAGGAAGACTAAGGGTCTGGACGGCAGCACTCTGCTCTAGGGCTGGCATTGCACCAGGTTTACAGGGTCCAGCTCAGGGGGACTTCCGAGAGCCAGCTCCAACCCCAACTTTGCTCCAGAAACCCCTGCTCTGACTTCACAACGGGATCATTCGTTATTTTATTTCATTTGTTGCTTGGCTAAGTTTACACATTTTCCAAGGTGATGAAGGATTTCAGTTAATACACGATAAGAATATAGGGCCAATTTCATACAGAACTACACAGGGCTTGGAGACCAGATTCAGTGTGAGTGAGCTGGATGATAATCCTAGCAGGATCCATGCTGAATACTGAGAATTTGTAAGGATGTGCGTAGAGCTTTCGCTCCTATCATATCCAGACACGCTTTTTAGTATGTTGTGTGCATGCGTAATTAATGTACACGATGGTGTAAGTTTCCACAGAAAGAGAGAAAGAGTTTATAGGTGTAAAATAACTGACCATGAAAGCCAAATGAACACAAATTAATCGTCAAGGCTATGGAGTTAGCTGATGTTATCTGTATCAGAGAGCAAAACAAATAAATTTCAGATGACCAACTCATTACTGAATGTCTCTCTGTCTCTTGTGTTTTGGGAGTCTATCATCAATAGCTGCTTAGCTTGCCAGCAAAATGTTTTTTAAAGAGAGGAGCTGACTGGCAGGATGAGATCCAGTTACGGAAGTTATGGGAAGAGGTAGCTAGCTAATGTTAGCTAGCTTCTAACTCTGCAACACTAGCTAGCAAGCCTACCTAATAGTTCGATGTAGATGTATTCATTCCAATAATTTATAAAATTGATATATTAAAAAATGGCTTTAATGGCTTTATTCTTTAAAAAGCTTGTTAACATACACTTCTAGACTATTTCCGCTAGCCAGATCTGGTACTTTAGTAATATTAGTACTATTTAGTAATAAGTAATATTTATAACTTCCCCCACCTTTCATTTAACAAGCTGGCAGCTCATGCAAGGCAGTTGGGACTTGCACACTCTACACTGTACTCCAGCCAAACAAAGTTAATATGTGGAGGCTCCTGATGTTAGTCCGGCTCCGGAGAAAAGGTAACAAAAACTGTTCAGCTCTACTCCGGCTCCGGGTCTTGGAGGTAGCTCCAGGCTTTAGAGCCAGAGCATAGCCAATGCTACCCTGCTTCATTCCCTCGGGCTCTGTCTAATCTGATCTAATTACAGAAGTTAGCTCTCTTCCAATCAGCAGGAAGGACCAGATTAGCTCCCTACCATATGGTGTGTCAGTGAAACCGAGGGTTAGTAAGAGTCCAGTGGTCTTCTTGAAAAGTTAATGAAAAGAAGTTTTTTTCTTCAATTTTGGGGGTGGGGTTCAGTAGTGTGGGTGAGGTGAGCAAGCTGTTGAGATCTTTTTGCTGATCATTATTCTTGTTCTAGTTCCTAAGGACTATATATACATTTTATAAATATGTATTTATGTCTATATTGTCCTTTTGTGATACAAAGTCATGCTCGTAGGTGTAATTGGGTTTCTTGGGTGTGCGTGTACGTGAAGCCTGGGTGAAGCCAAGGAAACCCGGGCACGGCTAAAAACATGCCTCATTATCGCAGATGAATGCTTGGGCTATTTGCTGTGTGCCAGATGGAGAGGGCCAAGCGCACGACACAGAATGTGGGATGGCGATTTACAATAGGGGTCATCAAGTGGAAGCGGGTCCAGCTTGGCTTTTCGGGCCTTGCCTTTAAAGGATTGGTGGTTACATCTGAATCACACGTTGAGAGGAAGAGAAACTTGCTTTAACTTGCCCCTCTGAGCCACAGATACAATGTACAAAGGCTTTCGTTTCATAGGTGAATTACAATCTTGCAAAATATCATATATATTTTTTTTTTTGTTCTGTGTTCATGGGAAATTCCAGCTGGAAACATCACAGGCCTTGTTGTGCAGGGCAGGAAGACGAGTCGAGGGAAATGTTTTCGGAGCACAGAGAGAAAGCACTTAAGGCCAGCCTGTTTCTGCCTCATTGTTGGGAATAACAGCATTGCAGAGTGCTCTTTGTCAAACTGTGGCAGGCTGGTGCGCGGCTATTTACATGCTAATGTCCACGCTCCTCTCTTTGTCCCCAGCCAAAGCCACTTTATCACACATGCGTTTCACCGCAGTAACGAAGCGCTGCCGGCCTTCTGCTCGGGTCTCAGTGGACTGGACTCCTCAGTGCGGGCCGGCACACAACGGAGCCCGTCAGGGTCACTCCCGAACACTGCGCACCTGAGCAAACCAGGCGCTGGCACACGCGTGTGGAAAAATTAACCTCTGCGGCGAGGGAAAGTCAGAGTGACATCGAGTGCCGTGCCTTGAAGAGGGGTCATCATTTTTAATGGCTTTTACGGACTTTAGCACCACTTTCTGGAAACTGCGCTGTGTGATAGCAGGGGGGGGGGGGGGGGGGGGCGGGGGCGCCGGGCCCCGCGCCGCCCCCCCCGCCGCGGCCCGCCCCCGCCGGGGGGCCGCGGCGGGGGGCGGCGGGCGAGGCAGGGGG
>JAOYSI010006027.1:31842-45056 GCA_025775065.1 Hiodon alosoides | reverse complement strand
CCCCCCCCCCCCCCCCCCCCCCCCCCCCCCCCCCCCCCCCCCCCCCCCCCCCCCCCCCCCCCCCCCCCCCCCAAGTGGTACTGACTACCCAGGGCCCCAATGGGGTTGGAGATTAAATCTCTTCATGGGGCCCAAAATTCTTAGCGGCGCCCCTGCTTGTATGTATATCATTAGTGTTACATAAGCTAGTCTAGTTATTAGTTGGTTGGAGGGATAAAAATATCCCTCAAACTAAACGGCCATATGTTATTACTTAGCTATGGTTACCCATCTTGACCCTCTTTTGAAAGGTCAACCATCTAGGTGCTATTTTAAAGCTGCTGCTTTCTTATTGCATCTATCGAGAAGTCTGAAAGTTTGTGTGTGGAGAAAAGAAAAACGCGGTGTGCAGATTAATTTCCGACATCCACGAGCGAGCGTGGCGGGGTGGCATTATGGGGGGGCCACTGTGATTGCTCACTGATGACACGAGGAGTGGCACCGTGAGACAGGACATCCACGCAGCGCGTCTCCCTGTGAAGGATCCGGAGCAGGTGAAACACTATCGCGGCTGCAGCCCCTCTGTGCAGAATGTGCTGGGCCTTCACTGACCTTTAGGGCTGATGACACAGCAGGCTTTCTGGACTGGTCAGGAATCTTCATTCAGTGATGTTTGGACAAACTGGCTATGTGCTAGTGTGTCGTAGATGCAATAATGTGTGGGAGGGGTTCAAAGACAATGAGGAATGCCGGAAAAAAATAAATAAAAAAATCTTTTTAAAAAAGGGATTTTTATTTACTTACTCAAGTTATTTTAGAGAATGACTCAGGCCTTTTATAAACATATTAAAGAAAAACACATGTTGTGGAATGGTAGCAAGTGTTTGATATAGATAGAGTGGCTAGCAGACAGGTCAGTTAGTGGGGTTAGTTTGAGTAAATAATGCACGCTGTTCACACCTTCTGCAACCAAGTGAATTCCAAGAAAGCTGCTTCTTTCTTGTTTAAAGTGAAGATGACCCTTGCCTCGAGTTACTGAGATGTGAGAACAACCCTCTCATGCCAATACCCATTTCGTTCTTTATATGTAACACACCATACAGGGTATGGACACTTCCCCCTGGCCCACCCGTAGCCGATCCCTGGTTTCGCTGGCCACAGTATGGAGCCTCTCTACATCATGCAGTCGACATAACGTAAACCACACTCACTCAGGGGATTCATTTGGTTGCGAAAAAGGCGCATGTGGTGTTTACCATGACAATGCGCCTATCAAAATAATTGCAGGAAATACTAATGAATTGATTACCACATGTGACATAAATATATTTGACAGCAAAGCTAAATAAATTCAGCATCTAATTGAAACTTTTGAATCCATATTTGGTGCTGACTTATTTACACCCAAATCATTAAGTGTATTCTATCTATTTATAGCCGTTTCTCTCCACCCGATGTTGCTGTTGAAATTGCACTACAGCTTAAAGTAGTTCCAACATATTATAACTAGTAGTTATAATGTAGGTTGTTCTAGTAATATATCTAATGGCCATTTGGTAGCTCTTGATTGACAACCATTTTATTATACCTACCAAAATTAGATCTTGTACCTTATTTGAATTTTAAAATAATTAAACTTGGACTGGGACCAAATCAAAACTTGGTCTGCCTGCTAATGGCATTTGATACAGTTTTTGTTTAATATTGCTTTCCTGTTTTGTCTTATTTTGTTCACTCATAAAAAGAAAAGATGGTTAAATACAGTTATGTAAATTGCAATTAGTGGGTTGCCGAAGTTCTGATTTGGTCCCAGCCTTTGTAAGTTCATCCACAACATTGTTTCTAACTGTTAATAATTAATTTCACACGGTTTGCCGGTGTGGGGGAACTGGTTTTCACTGGGCTCTCAAAACCTGCAATAGCTTGGCAGACTGACCCATGTACTCAATTAAAGCCGCACGCCGCTTCGCTCCAACGGAGAAATGACCATCTCTCTATGTCCGCATGGCTGACACAACACACAGCGTACAAGTGTCCGTCCCTGTCATTTATACATATGGTCTAGGCAATAGAATGCTCCAAGCATGTTGGAATGTTGTGTTACATTCAATAGCAGTCCACACTCACCGTTTCAAACGTAAGTCATGGCAGAGGCATGGCATTTAAAACTAGTCTGACGCAAGTCTGTTTTTGACTGAGGTGTTGAGACAGGATGGGTGGCTCTTTCTGAGGCCATATATGATTTGATTTATTTATTTGTTTGTTTGTTTTTTTTACATTATTTACATCAACAGAAGCGCAAAGACATTAAGACATAATTATTTTTTTTTATTTCCACGTCATTAAGTGTGACACTCCAAACTCATTGGCACCTGTACAATCCTGCTTAACACCCTGAGGATGGAACTAACTCATCATAATATATAACAAATCTTACTCAAGATATTCTTATGTACAGCATGTGACGCTATATTTTGCATTAGAAACACCATAATATCGTATCTAATTTTTGTGTGGCACAACAACGGCCAGGGAAGCCGTGTCTGGACCCTGAAATTCCTTTCCTGCTGATTGCCAACAGCCCTCAGCTGTGTAATTGGTACAGCTGGAGGCAATGGTTTAATCAGCCACAGCATAAAAGGCTTCTGGTTAGGTTAATGGGGGTTGATGCCTATGGGGAAAGCTTGTTTGAGCCGAACTAGATGGTTATTCTCAGCAGTGAGTGCTTTGGCGTTTCATTGGATAACCTGAATCGTGTTGTGACCTTTCCAATGCTTAAAAACTTGACTTTGTCTTGACCCCTTTGCTTCGTTTTCTGGATTTCCTTGGATTTTCACTGCGATCCTGCATGGAGCAACCCACCCTAAACCCAGAGTCTAGTTACACTAGTTTGAGATGATGCCAAATTCTGTTTTATTTATGATACTGAAACTGTTCACCAAACCTGCCGCTTACTGTTAATTGCCATTAAAACAAATTACCCTTCCCTCACGAGTTTGCCCAGAGCCTTGATTACTAGACTGATGATGGTGAAATCAGCAAATGGGATTATGAGCTGGATGTGACCTCACAGAGCTAGAAGGAGAGGTGACTCAGACCATTGGTCAGTATGTGAAATTAAGCGAGGCTGCTGAGGTTTGGTTTTCCATGATTAAGGCAGATGGATAATCATGGAAACAAAGCAACTTTTTTGCAGGATATCCAAAATAATATGAAGAAAGGGGAAATACAGGATAATCATTAGCATCACCCAACCTAGAACCATCCCTCCCATACCACCATAACAATAGTGTAAATGATAAATATAAATATAATTATAATTAACGTTCCTTTGTCAACGGCCAGGGTAAGAATAGGTAAGCACCTAGCTGCTGCTCATACATCCAAAATAACATAACAGGGCAAACATTACATAGCTATCAAAAGTATCCAAATAGGATAATCATCCCTCCCAGATACTGAGTACGGTTCACTTGGCAAACGACTCCAAACAGTTCAATAGACAGTACATGACATCTCTCACAAGTCTCAACATTAGCATCTTAGAGACAGTAGCATTGTCAACTTCCCCCTGTTTAGCCATTCCCTATTGTATTCATATAGGGACCCCGTATTCTCCAAAATACCTCCTGTCTGTTATTCAGTTTAAAAATTACTAGTTCGTAGTTGACTAACTTGGTCTTTTCGCCCCTCTCGTTAAAAGGAATGATATGTTTTGTTTTCCTGTATCTGAGCACAATCCTGCAACCGGTGGTAAGGGTCAATCTGCACCATAGGATCTGTTGGTCCGATAATCCCACTCCTGGTGGTATCCCCTAGATACAGAGCATAGGGCTCCTTGCTAACACTGTACCAAATACATTGTTAAGGAAGTGTATGTTATTTTCCCATAAATTCTCAGTCAAGTGGCATTCACACCACATGTGAATGAGTGTGCCTCTGTTCCTATCTCCAGCATACATCCGAATCGCGTAGTTTTATTCTCGCCATCTTACAGGGAGTCCAGTAACCCCTGTGAATGATCTGATAAGTAATCAACCGAGTCTGCACTTCCCTTGATGTCTTACACCAGGATCCAACAATTTCCTTCCACATCTCATCAGCTATCTACTCTCCCAGATCCTCTTCCCAAGCTCTCTTCAGACCCCTGAGTTTCGGAGGGGGAGAGATTTTCTCATAAGACTATAGAATCTAGATGTCACACCTTTAGCCTATTGGTTGTCCTGAAATATGCCCTGTACCACTGTTTGCGGTATCAGGGAGAGTTTTCTTTGTGTAGATATTATACAGCTTCTCAATTGAAGATATTTCCAAAGCTTTGTTTTCGGAATTTGATACTTAGTCCTTATCTGGTCAAATGACTTAAACTTGACATCCTCAAACACATCTACAATAAAGATAAAGGCTTTGATCCCGTGCTCTTGTGTGCTACTCTCCATGCTTCTCTTGCTAAAGCTAACAATGGATTTCTCCCCGTTTGTGATATAAAAGCCTGAATGGGAATAGGTTCTGCAAGTTCCCGGTCAGTTGAGAACCATCCTGGAGCTTCTGCAATATATATTTTAGACAGCTGATTGAGAGGAAAAGCATAATGGTACCAGTCTACGCTTGGCATACCTAGAACCCCATCCTCATTGGCAGCACTTCATTTTGTTCTATTAAAAGAAGTTTTTTTTTGCCTGACCACAGAAAATGATTTACAGCTTTATTAAACCTTGTCAGTAGTGTGGAAGGGAAACTCAAAGGCAAGAGATATGTCACATAGTTGATTTTTGGGACTGTTATAATTTTTTAAATGTTTATTTTGCCCAATAAAGATAGACCCAGCTTAGTCTAGTTTTGTATAGTGCTCTTAATTTTCTGTATAAGGGGGAGGAGATTTTCTGTCATTATGTCTTTCAGACCTGGGGTAATCTTAATACGCAAATATACTAGGCCTGAAGGAAGCCATTTAAACTGACAATTCGTCCAGGTACCTGGTGGGCATGCCACTGACAAAGGCATTGCCTCTGATTTTCCCCAATTTATCTTATACCCCGATATAAGAGAAAAATAATCGATCAATGACTATACACGAGGTACCAAGGCATCTGGGTTCGTGGTTAATAGCAAAACATCATCTGCGTACAGCAGTAGTTTACTCTATTTTTTCTGCCTGTATGCCCTTAATGTTCACATCGTTTCTGATGCCGGCCGCTAAAGGTTCCAGTGCCAACGCAAAAAATCAGACGGGGCAAATGCTTCTCCAGTCTTCTAGCCAAAATCTTAGTCAATGATTTTGGCATCCGCATTTATCAATGAGACCGGCCTATAGCTCCCACACTGCTGAGGGTCCTTGCCCTTTTTATGTATAAGTGTTATCACAGCGGCTTGCATCATTTATTTTTTGGTTTTTGTTAATGGAAGACCTTGTTTTCAAATAAATAAAATTTTAAATTTTACATATTAATAGTTTATGCTGACTTAAAATGGATTTTAATCAAGTGTTTTAAAAATGTGGATGTGAAAAGGTAGTGTTTTTTAGTTAAATAATGATCATCAGGTCGGGTCTCTCAGGATTGCACAAGTAGCGGTATGAGTCGACATTTCATGCTAATAGAAAGTTAAAGGGGATTCTTTGAAAAAGTCCCACGCACTCTCTCCACTGCAGAGTGGTGTGGTGAAAGCAGAAACCGCCATGTTTTCCCTTTAGCAATGCTCATGATACACAGGCCAGGCTTAGCTATGCTGCCATGTGCTAAACTACAGTCGAGCCACAATATATGAAATTCAGTTCTTTAAATTGGACGTGATGGTCATATATAGAACGATCTGCTACATTTACTTAAGCATTTTTAGAAATCTTTATTTTTTAATTTTTTTATGTAGATTGCTCGTAAGAAACACATACAAAAACCGTAAAGGTCCCTGAGGGAAATTCTCCCATGCTTGTCTTATATATGAAAGTCCCTTAAAGAAAAAGGTCATTCATTGTCAGATTTCTGAAAACAAACACTTCCGATTTCATTTTGGCCTCTTGGTATTAGTTTGGTCCTGTTATCAGATTCAAATTCTTATTTTGAGAAGGCACTGGTTTTGTTATGCATGATATTCTCATAAAGCCGGTGTCGTAGGATTCTGTTTGATCAGCCTCAGCTTTCAGTATGCTTGTGTTCTCTGCTACTTAAAATCCCTTCTCGGTCCTTCTGCTTTGGTAGCCTTTTAATTCTGTCCTGTCTTTATTTAGTGATGCTTATGGGGATAAAAAAAGCTGTCACAAGCATGAAGAAATACAAACATTGTGCAAATGGTATTATAATTAATTTAATTAATTCTTAAAAAAAGAACGTTATGAAAGCAAATGATACCTTTGCACATTTTATTGTTATTTAATTACTAGTAGCGAATAGGACCTCTGATATTTTGTATTTGCAAGCTTTAGGGGGGGGGGGGGGAACTTAAAATGGAGCACCTTAATAGCCTTTTATTATGTTCCAATGAAATATATTCTGCCATATTTAAGCAATTTCACATGAAAAGCCGAGTCGGAACAAAATGTAGTTTTACCGATTGCCATTAGATACAAAGACCAAAGGTTCATGTGTATATCTCTGTTTAATGTACTTTATCTGCAAATGCAGTACTATTCAGAACAGCTTGGGGTCTCCTCACAACTTTGGGGACATCTTTAATCATATTTAATGTGCGTAATCTGGAACTATTTTTAAGTGCATGCCGATATGCACAAATGCGGGGCTGAGAGGAGCTGAAGATGTTTTTTTTTTTTTATGTGGATGGGAGATAGTCACATTGCTCTGTGCTTGCCTTGCTTGATTGCGCTTTATTGCTGTTGCGTTACAGAAAGCATTGGGTAAGATGAAGATTACAGCGGCTGACTTAACTTTCTGAACCCTCCCTCTCTGCTCGCGCTGCGCCCCAGGACACGATGAGAAAAGGCAAGCGCGCGGCAGAGGCGCTCAGCTAGCGCTTAGCCTCTACTCTGGCCTGACCCAGAAGCTGGAGGAAGATAAAGCAGGAATTTGGAACTGTTATAATGTGCCGCCTTTTTATTTGAGCAACGGAACGCCTTGGTTCGCATCTTAGCTGAGGGGAATGTTTAAAAACCGAATTCAAATTATGTACCAAGCATGAGCTATTGGAGAGGGCTTATGCCCCAACTGTGTAACCGTTGTTGGCGTTACAGGAGAGAGAAACAGGGGAACTCTGCTTGCAGCCTGTTGTGTACACAAGGTCAGAGGTGAAAGTTGGGAATTCGTAACAAGGGTTTCGACTTAAGCGATAGTCTGGCAGATGTGCAGGAAATTCAGTTTATTTTATTTTTTTGTACATTAAAACAGGTGATTTGCAAATTGTTGAAATCAGTGGTTTGGCAGTGAGTTATCCAATTCAGGGCTGCAGGATGCCGGGGCCTAACTCTGGTTAAAATATGGTACAAGGCAAGGAAAACCCACGATTTCTCAATCAATTTCAGTTGAAACCATTGCTGGATAATTTTGCTAGTTTTTAGTAAAATAGTTTTATAAAGACAAGTGTATCTTTCAAGCATCAAAACATGAGAATGTTAGAATCCATACTATGTCAGGACTTTAAGTTCATCACATTAGTTAGTAATTTACTTTACTTTGCTTTCACTTCAGGAATTTGCTGTCACAGGCCCCTCACTTTCTTACAGATAAACCTTATTTACACTTCGTCTCACTCCTGGCATACTCGAAACAATTTTTTTTGATGATGCAATAGTACAGCAGAAGTTGCCATCTAGAAGTAATAAACCAAATTTTTTTCCCAGATGTTCATTGGAAAACTGCAACAAACTGGAAATATTGACGACATGCTGCGCATACAGCCTTATATTAGAGTTGAAGTAGTGTGAGAATTCCCTGCATTCCCTGCATCGGCAGGACAAAACTCACGGACGCCAGGCCTGAGTCGTGCTTTGCTCTTGCTTTTTTCTAAGGAGTGTGTGTTTCGATACTGTGAAAGTGCCCAAGAAGTTGAATAGTGATCGGTGAAAGTCAAAAGGAAACGGAACACAACTCACGTGTTAGGACGACAATGGATAAATGACTTTGTGTCTGGAATTATCTTAATGAAAATCAGGTACCTGAAGTGTGTCTTGATTATGCATTATTTAGGCAGCGTGGAAATAATATTTCTTACAGAACAGTGTTCTCGATCTTATCTCGTGTGCGGTTGTCTGACCCAGTAAAGCATTAAATTTATAGGGTGGTACTGTAATTGGTGGAAAATTTACCGTGATAATGTAATATTTTTAGGGGCCTATTTGCATTTTCACCCCACTGCTAAGTAAGTGTTAAATCTTAATGCTTTTATAGATAAATGAATGATCTAGAATATTTAACAACCATGAGGCATTTAAATTAAATGACTTTACTTAATGTAAGGCATTCTCTGGGCTACATGTAGACACACATAATTATCATGAATTATTCAAATGTATTAGGGCTTATTTGTTTATCTCTTCAAAAGAAAACATTTCTGAGCCCTTTGTAGTACTTTTAAGATGATGGCGAGTTCTAACGGCTAACGTTTGATCAGTAGCACTCTGACAGTTTGTGGGAGGACATTGCAGTCAGTCATAAGCATGGAACATGTGGGCCCATGTTTACAGCGAACATAACCCTCAAAGAGAGCAGCTGTAGTGCAACCATGATGTGGGGAACGGCCTTTTGAAAGAGTAAGTACCTTGGTATTCATTTAGATGTGGTGATTTGATGGAGAACACAGGACCTACAATAATACCTGCCTGACTATCGGGCGCTCATCCAACACACACCCCTGGTCCTGAATGACTGTTACAGAAGTGCTATGATTTGTGTCAGGTGTTAAAAGATCTTTAGTGATTGACGGCACTGCTTTGCAGAGAATTTTTATTTTTTTTATTTTTTTTGGACTCGTACGACAATGAAAGCGTAATTGAATTTCTGGCCTAAGGCAATAACCTAGAAAGAGCAGCTTAAGTTAATGACATGTGGCGATACCTGCGTTTAGTACTGCTGTGAACGACAGAAGACTGTGTTAGGATCTGTGGATGATTTAGCAAGTGAATACTTCTCCAGGTGTATCCACATACTGTTAGGAGACTGTTGAGTTCAGTAACCGGCCTTCGTTTATTTGCTTAAGACACAGCCAGTGAGGGCCTGGACCAGATAAAGATAGATGGACGGTGGAATCTCCAGATCGTAGTGAAATGCAGTTCTTGATTTTAAACTCCCTGCAAGAAGAATAAAAAAAGTATGAATGGGTTGTTTAGTTAAGTATGGATATGTTTGTGCTTCAGTATTAGAGACTCTAAAGCAATCACTTGTAATGGTATTGAAACACATGTAACTCTTTGTTGTTTCCATTGCTATCTGTGAGTGATAATGGTGAGAAGTCCCACGGGCTTGAAAAAACACAAAAAGGAACATTTGGTGTTTTTTCCTCTACAAAACCTTCCTGTTTCTCATGCCAACCCTGAGAAGCAGCCTGGGTCCGCTGTCGGTGGCGGTGACGGTGACGGCTCTCCCAGGCACAAGTCACCGGTGCGGCTGTTGCTGCTTCACCGTGACGTCGGTTCCCACTGCGAAACTGAATGACACCAATCTTGTTGATGCAGCACCTCCAGTGGCTTGGAAAGCCCGAGTCAGCACAAACTTCCACAGATGCTGTCAATACACAATCGTGATTTCTCCGGTGGAAAAAAAATATCGATCCCCTCCAATATGTTTTACGACCTGTAGTTTATGGCTGGAGATGGCCCCGGCGACCGGGATTCTCTGGTGTCTAGATGGCGTTGCAATAAATAATTGAAGATGCAGGCTAGATAATTACTTGCGGTGTAAGACCATATAAATAACTTTGTACAGATGTGAAAATACTGGCCCGCATATTTGGTGTCCACCATTTGCAAACAGCTCATGTTTTGAATGGTATTTTTATTTATAAGTCATTTACCTTAAAGGAGGCGAGTGAGCTTAAAACTGGAAGACTCCTCCAGGCACACCCTGTCAATGTAAATCTAAGCTGTGCTACATTCTCATGTATAGACCAATGTTGTAATCCCAAAGTGTGTGGGTTTATGAGACCCATTGTACGCATAAATCCCGCATTTGCACGAATGTGCAGAATCTAATTTAATCAAACTCTACATTTTTTTTTTTTTTTTTTTTATACACCGGAAATATGGGTTTTAAGTTTAACAACCTTACATGTTATGTAAAATAGGTCAATGTCATATATATAAAATTAGCCCTGAGACAAAGAGAACTTCAACTTCCTTCAGACAATATGAATATTTAAAGTGGCTCATTGTGAGGCTTGTCTCTAGCTTCCAGACTCTCTGATGCTGTTATTATCACTTCTTTCAGAACTATGCGGGCGCCTCTGTGACCAGCCCCACTTCCTCCACGCCAGTTACCAGCCACAAGCGTATGGTTATCCCCACCCAGCCACCTCTGACAGCCACCAAGAAATCCACGGCGAAGCCCCAGGCGCCGGCGGCCTCCCAGCTGCCCACAGCGTCCAGTCCTGTGACCAAGCCACATCAGCAACACCAGCCTCAAACCCAACCTCAGCCCATTCCAGCCTCCTACACCACTGCCTCCACCCCGAGCCGACCCACCTTCAATGTGCAGGTGAAGACGGCCCAACCCAGCCCTCACTACATGCCCCCGGGGCCTCAGCATTACCCCCAGCAGCCCACCCGATCACCCGCCCCGGTGCAATACGCCGCCCAGCCCCGCGGCCCGGATTTCGCCTACGGGCCCCCGCAGCCAGGATATGCACCGCAGCCCCAGAGAGGCTATCCGGACCAACACTACCCTGGAGCGGGACAAGGTCCAACATATGGCGCCCAGAATACCTGGAGATCTGAGCCCAACTACTCCACCGCCCCCATCGGCCACGGGTACCAGCCTGCTGCACCCAAGAAGACCTACATCACTGACCCTCCACCTGCCCTGGCACCCTCACCCTCACCCATGGCCCAGTATGTCTCTGGTCCAGGACCCCAACAAAAGGTAGGCCTGCATTTGTTTTCCACACCCTACACTCATCGACTCTTGTGCCTCAAGTTACTGACTTCAGGTGTGTGTGTGTGTGTGTGTGTGTGTGTGTGTGTGTGTGTGTGTGTGTGTGTGTGTGTGTGTGTGTGTGTGTGTGTGTATATGTGTACATGTATATACACACACACACTCAACCACACATATATATATACACGCATACATACATACATACAATAAATAATAATACATTATTTTATGCACAGTTATAGTGAAATAGAATGAATTGCCGATTAATTGTTTGAGTTTGCATAATTATTTTTCCCTAATTTATAGTGAGACAAACTTCTGTAATTTGTCTGTTTCCAATTCTGCTTATTAAAGTAATATGGTGAGTACTTCAATATTGTTTTAATATTGTTGTGTTTCTTAGATTCCAAAATGTATATTTTCTTTAGAGAAGCCCATCTCTTTGATAAATTAAAATAAATATTAAAAAATAAAATGAAAAAGTAATTATTTTTGTCTTAAACCTCATCAGTACATCTCTATGAAATGCTGAACCATGGCTGACTAAAAAGTTATTTATGCCGGCTCAAATACAAACACTACTACTGCTCTTTTGGGAATTGCAAATCAAGGTCTGCTATTAATTAATCTCTAATTAAATACCACATAGCTGTAGACATATTTAAATATTATTAAACTAATTAACATTATGAGAAACAAACTGCAATTTGTTCGAGACAATTTGTTTTAGTCCCAGTTAGGTACATTATCAGAAACAAACATGCTTGTTTATTGGCTTTTTTCCCTCTGATTCTCTTAACTCAATCCTTTGATTTGAGATAAAAGCATAGTTATATGATTTTAAATATATTTTCCAGAATATGTTATTTAAGATATATAACAGGAACAAATAAAATCCATCCCTAATTGATGCGGTAGTACAATAATTCATCAAAGATGATCCCAATGACCGTACAAAAAGAAAAGTACTGTTTTTAAATGAATGATGATAATATCATATTTGTTTTTGTTTTTTGTTGGAATGGCATATGGAACATTTCAGAAGTCAAGATTTTTATGTGCAAACATGCGAATTGTGAGACTGGTCTGTGCTGCACAGTTGGATGAAAAAGCTCATTGTGTTACATTAATTGCACGCACGCTGCCAATTCCTAGCCTATTCTATATTCAGCGGCATCGACACTTGAGTCTAAAGTGAAGACAGCGTTTTGCCACATATGGACTGTAGTTGCTGCTCAAGCCCTACCGAGCTAAAAGGGCATCTTCTGTTCCCTTTTTAAAAAGCCGTTCAAATCCTGTCATTCCTTTCTTTAGGCATGTGGTCAGAGGTCCTCTTTTTCTACAGCACCTATTGTCAAGGTTTTGATTTACAGACTTTTAATGCTAAAGGAAGGACATCTACGTGGTGCAATTCCTAAAGATAATGAAAATGAAAAACTCAAAAAAAGCTCTCTTAAGTGAAACTGCATCACAGAAATTAATGCTTGAAATAATCTACAATTTTTAAGACCTTTTCTCTCGGTCCGCTCCTTCCATGTTGACACATATTTTTTGTTCTCAATAAAGAGGAAAACTTAAGAATTATAATGAAGGAATATAAGCTCACTTTGGGCCAGCAGGTTTTTGTATTTATTTCTTTGGTGTCTTTTGGCACGCGAGTGCTGAAGGTTTGTGTCCCTTTAACGCAACACCCTAATGATCAGTTTCTTCTGATGAGCAGTAATTAACGTGATTACACATAGTCAGTGTTTTTAGAGGCAGACCCACATGTGATTGATTGGCTGCTCCTTCCTGCTTCCCAAAACGTGTGGTGAATCGACACAGCAATTCACACATTCAAGGGCCCACGTGGAGCGAACGGCCAAATTCACAGCCTTTAAACAGGTTTTCCTGAGTGGCAGTTAACTTAACAGTTTTTGTGAGTCTTGTGATGCTCTTTATTGTGGGAAGGCTTAAGATGCAGAATGACTTCTGTCATTGCCAAGCATGACTGACACTTGACCGAGGATTACTTCTGGTTCACTCATGCCCCACAGGCAGCTAAAGCTGTGTGAAGGCCATTTGGTAAAAACACATGGGAGCTTTTACAATACGATGGTTTTCTCCTTCAAATCCGGGAGAGCCTTCTCTCTCTCTCTCTCTCTCTCTCTCTCTCTCTCTCTCTCTGTCTGTCTGTCTGTCTGACCCAGGATCAGATAACTG
>JAOYSI010006027.1:6272-20825 GCA_025775065.1 Hiodon alosoides | reverse complement strand
GTGCGTGCGTGCGTGCGTGCGTGCGTGCGTGTGTGTGTGTATACCGCTTGTAAAAGGAGTTTTAAAAGCATAATAGTTTTTGGGCATAACGACAGACCATTGTATGAGGAGATTTCGTAAAGTAGAAAGTAATCTTTTGTTTAGTAGTGCCGGTATCAGTTCCCCTGTTCAAGTGTTTCTTGATCGAGAAAAGCAAGTGTTGAAATGTCTCGATGGGGTAAGTGCCTACTATAAAGCAGCTGATCTACAGAATAGACAGAATGCAGCGCAGACAAGTGAATCAAAACCAAACTTTACTTACATCCCGGGGTAGGGTGTTTAAGAAGAAAATACAGAACTAAACTTAAATCAATTATTCAAGTTTTTTGCGAGATTCTATCAGCCTTAAGAAGTATAAATGAAAACATTTTGTGATATCTCCAAAACCCTATTATTTTAAGATACTGCTAATTAAATTGCCAGTGTCATTAATTGGGTTGAAGATATCTTTTATTGCATTAAAGACATCTTAAACTCAATTAAAGACAACCGAATTACGTTTAGTCATGTTCCTTCTTTTTCCCTCTGATACAAAAGCTGGTTCTCTCTCTCGTTAATAATTTGACTTGGCCCAAAATAGGGCTCTTGGGTTGCCCGACGTCTATCAGCATGCTAGTACCACTTGAGTCAAGTGCAGCAATCAGGATTAAACTAAGTTCTTATTTAGGACTATTTGAATTGCTCAAACTTAACTTTTTGTAGGAAATTTTATGACCGAAAAAACCCTGCACCTCATTTTAATGACCGCAGTTTTACCCTAGTTTTGAGCACTGTAATCCTCTGCAAATGGTCTTATCCTCTGTTTGAAATGTACTGCTTTCATCTGTGCGCGTGGTCAGTAGGAAGGAATTGTCCAGATGTGGCATGGACCAAAGTCGCTCTGAAGACCTGAGCTCCAGACCATGTCTGATCTGATCTGATCTGGACCATCTCAGGTGTGTGAGATGAGATGTGGACAGTGGAGATCCGGCCTGGTGCTGTGCGTGCTGACTGGGTTGTTCCATCTCCACCCTTCCCAGGCCGCTGTACCACCTGTGGGGAGAACGTGGTGGGGGAGGGCACTGGCTGCACCGCCATGGACCAGGTATTCCACGTGGACTGCTTTGTGTGCGTCACCTGTGGGAGCAAACTGCGTGGGAAGCCCTTCTACGCCATGGAGAAGAAGGCCTACTGTGAGCCCTGCTACATTGTGAGTACTCTGGACCTCATTGCCAAACAGCTCAGCTGAATAACAAGCAGATTTTCAGTTTATGGCCGATTTATGAGCTCATGTCTATACTGCTGATGTACTCTGGTCAAGCTTCTGATGAGCAGAGTTCATTAGTAAGAAATTACATACTCAGGAGCTGGCCGCATGTAGACATCTGTTTAAGCTCTTAGATGTACTGATTATTTCCATACTGGAAAAAAGATAACGTTTCCCAGATGTCTATGGAACGTTACAGAGATGTTTCCTGGGACTGTTTTTTCTGTCCTGGTCCTGGAGATCCAGTGTCTATGATGTTTTTTATGAATACTGGCATCATTGCTAGTAATTTATCTGCTATCAGTAATTTCTGACCGAAATTTTTGTTAGATATCGTAATCCCTTACGCGAAAATATAAATATGCAAGTTAGTACTCAAGTTAATTGTAAATAATCATGTTTTAAGTTCTGTAAGACCTAATCATCAACAACATATAAATTTTGCAGAGTAATGTATAACACCATGTTCAAATAAGCCATCGTTTTATCTTTCACTGGGAAAAGTGTATGTACAGCATTTTTTCCTCAAATGATTGATAGCAGGTTACTGTCAAAAGACGCCATGCCCAGACCACGCGTTCAGTTTCCACCTATATTAACTAAAGGTTTGGTCCCCAGACCCACGGTTGATACCCAATGAGAAAGCTCCCTTTGTGCAGACTATCAATCTCATGATATGGTTGAACAATTTCACACAAATATACGGCGTGGAGATTAGGCAAATGCTAGCCCGGTACGCAAAGGATTCAGTCAGCTGATAGGCAAATCTACTGGGGGTATATCCGATAAGAAGCCAAGACACAGGCACAATCACAGTTGAGATGTTAAGAGGGTATTCAAATCAAATCAAATTCAGAGATAGAATTACTTCCCTTTGTAGATTTGAAACTGAATGGTAATCACCCCCCTCCCCTTCCTTTTTTGTAGCCAAAAATATCCTTTGGAAATTCTTCCCTTTGTTCAAAATTAGAATCTCATCAAGACCGGGAAATTTATGTCAGATTCAGTAAAAACGCGAATCATCATTTCTGGGAGTTCATGAGATCAAAATATTGTTTCGTGTCTTGTGAAACTTCCAACTTTTTACTCACGCAGCGGATGCATGCAGTGTAAAAAAGGTGAGAAGCTGCTAAATGGTTCACTAATGCAGAGTAACTTTTCTGAAATGATTGTGAATCGTTGCTGGTTATGATGACCACCCTGTTTGTTACTGCCCGTGAGGTGTGAAAAGCAAGCAGCCACGTGACATCAGACACAGACTCCGCAGTGTCAGCTATCCAGCTTGGCCGTCTAACACCCAGGTCTCTAGTTCTCAGGGTGTAGCTGTTGGGCCAGTAATGATGCAAGAGCCAATAACCAACTTCACTTCTGTTCCCTTTAATGCAAAACGTGAACCATCACTAATCTGAGCTGATTGGACGTCTGACGTGCTTTTCTAAGATTTATTATGCACCACATCAGGTGCGAGATTTGGCATGTCTGCATAGAATTCTGGGTTTTTAAAGGGGAATAACCTATTAGTGATGGTTCATATTTCTATTTTGGGGAACCAAGGTAATGATAATTACCCAGCGTTATTTTTGTGCGTGTGGGAGATGTTTGAATGCAGACGTAGCTTCTCCTGTGGATCAGGAGAGAGCTTTTGAGCAGCATTTTTTTCCTAGCCAATAGGCACGGATTTTCTGCTGCATTGATGTCCAGCCGAGTTCTATGTGAGAGACACTTCTCCCCCCTGACCGGCTCTATAATGAAGTCTCCAGTGTGTAAAATCATTTTTATCTGGTTGAACTGTTTTGAGTAATACAATGCAAATTTCCTATCTCGACTTATTTGATTCCTCAGGTTTCACTCAGAAGGTTTCCCTTGACGTGTAATTATGCTTAGCGGCAACAGTTTCAGTATGACTATGGTCTGACTAATGATATGACTACCATCTGCTAAAGACCTTTTAGTCTTTTTACCCCCCACAGGCAAGGAATCGGGGAGAGCTCTTCCAGGATAGTTTTCTACCAAAATATATCTCTGCTACTGAGCAGGCCAAAGGGCTTTGACAAAACACCATTTAAAAAATCCTTATCATCTCACCTTTCTCTGTGGTATTTAAACACCATCATTGCCCACTAATGAGAACAAGGCAGAGGTGAAGACGAGCTCTTAATGATGCCATAATGTCGCTGCATACCGGCTTCTGGTTGTCCTTCTAATGTACTGATGAAAAGACCTTTCAAGATGTCCTCGGTTATTAACTCAGAAAGCTTGTTAGCTAATGAGATGTTTGGATTCCCGTTAATAGCTCTGATATTTCAGTGTCTCTGTGGTGCTCCCATACCTAGGTAGGCCACACTGGGACCACAACTGCTTATGTAAGTTATTGTAATTAATTTGATTTGTAATTACTGTGATGAACATGTGCACAAGGGGATAGAGGATGACAGTTAAGCTCTGCTCCAGATAACTTTTTTTTTTTTAAACTGTACTCCATGGCAATATGTTTACAAAAGAGGTCCAAACCAAATCGGCTAAAATAGTGGGACCGGCGAAGCAGAGCAGAAGCTGGAACTGAACACATGGTATTAGTGTGTACAATCACTTTCCCATTTGTACGCCCTTAAGGGACTCTGAGACTCATGCAAGCAGCAGTTTTGAATTTACAAATGAAACCCTTTGTGTGGTTAAAGACTGGAGACGAGATGAGTTTTCAGGAATAGGAGTGCCGTACGCCGTCTTTGAAAGGTCACGCATTTCACCCTTACCTCTAAGTCTTATTAAAACAAGCAAATGTTATTGTCATTTTAGAACTTGATTACTTAAATTTTTATTCATGCCGTTTTTAAATATTGAGAAATTAATGCAAGGCTGTGTGTGTGTGTGCGTGTGTGTGTATGTAGTGTATAATGTGTATATATAGTTTGATTAATCACTTATTCAACCTGATTATTTAGGATATAATCATCTTACTTTCCCTATTAGAACAACATTATTAACATGACTGAATTGGCGTAAGAACAACCACCAAACATACTGGTGGTGATACTTAAAATGTAATTTTAGTTTTTTAAGAAATCTTTGATCATGTTTAATCCATTAAGTATGCAGCTGTTTTGATGGCTTTGTAAATTAACTTTCCTCACTTGAAAAAAAAAGTTTTAAATATTTTCCAGTAATTACTATCTGCCACTGGCGTGATGACTCGTTTGATCTCCATTTCCGTCTTTTAATCAAAATGCAAAATAAATTTAAAAAATCTAGTTTTGCTGCATGAATTAGACTAACGTCAATTTTCGATGACATGTTGAAGGTACGCATGTATGCACTGAATAAACATAGCCTTTCAGTAATGGCTGGACATTTGCCATTGGAGAAGACCAGAGGCAAATTAATATCATGGCCTACATAGAATTTCCATCAAGTTTAAAGAATGCCTTGGTGTTCTTGCTCAACCCTGCAGAACTCTTTTCCCCAGAACAGTTGTGAAACAACACATGACGTTATTTTCCTGAAAACAAGAGGCTTTTTTATTTTTTTTTATTTTTCTGAATTATTTAAATAATTAAAACTTCCCAGTTGAGAGGGTTGATGCCACTGCAAGCCAAATTTAAGGAAGCGCAGACAATCCACAATGTGGCACGGGTTTGTCACACTTAAGGCTGGTTTGAGGGAAGCCTCAAATATTTATGCCTCGCAGTGTGTTTTCAGGCGATGGGGAAACGTGTGGTTGGGGAACATGTAGGCCTGCCACTGTCCTACAGTCGGGCACACGTGGTGAACGAGTGCGAAACGTGTGATTGGAGAACGCCATATAAATATATGGCACACCAATAATATTTTACGTTTATCACGGGTTGAAATAATGTGTAAGAATCCATATGTTTACAAAGGATTTTACACCGGCTTTGGAACCATCCGACATCTACGTTGTCCAGGTTTTCACCAGCTGATATGATATGCGAAGTACATCTTTTAAAAGGATCAGTAGCATCCACGCCTTTCTCTAATGAACATCTCCTCATCTGTTTCCTGTTTTTGCAAGCCACTATTTCCCTGTCCCCATCCACAGCTGCACCACGGACAGAACAATTGCACAGCAGTATTTTCATTGTTTCTCGTGGTCACCTGTACAGGAGAGATTATTTACCAGCTCTTTGAATACAGTAAAATTGAAACAGACCATAGATGTGTTCCGTTGATTTCCGCTTTGCATTAAATTGTTTTAATCTTATTCGTATAACATTAGCTACGCGAAACTGGAGCTTTGTTATTCATCAGTGTGCCACAGGCATCTGTAAGCTTGTGTGATGTTTCGGTTTGGAACACAGACCTGGCCAGAGTTATCTGTTGGGTTTTTAAGAAAGTTCATGGCACTATTTTATTACAAGTGTTATGTCAGTCCTGCTGTTCATCTTTTAATCAAACCAAAACACCACTTCAAGCAGTGAGTGGATTTTTGTGTCTGTGCAAGCAGCGCATGAATGTCAGTTATACTGGATTTGGGTCATCCCGTCTTATGTCCGCCTTACGTAACTTCTTTACCTTTCAAAGAGTGGGTGTTGAAGCTTGCGAGGCTACTGAAAGTTCACAGCCCTTTGTGTATTACACACAAAGGTTACTGAGGGTGGCTGTTAGCAGTGCCATGTAAAACACTTAAGGGAAAGTATTTTGCCTTTAAGCGTAGTGATGTAACTTTGGTGGATTTGAGTCTATCTGCACACCACACTGCAGACTGTATCATGTGTGCACGATTAAAGCTTTAGATGTTGTGACTCTCTGCTCAGTAGATTGTGAAAACTTGGAGCCTAACAGGGCAAGCACTTAGGACACTTAAGACAGCACTTTTGCCTTTTTAGCCTCTGCCAAGACAGGAAGCCTGGAATCTAATTCAAGCTACCAGAATGCATTTCTGCTTTCGTGAGTAAAAATGCATTAGGTATTTGTAAGGTATTTTTACTTATAGGTCCTTGCAAGTCAAGACCTCCAGTGTTGCATCAGATTGTTGAATATCGCAGCCTGTTGGAGATGCTACCCTGTGGATAATAGTCCTAAGTGGCCCATTTCACCACAGTATGTATGCTTCGCTGTGCTGATTCATACACACCTAAACTGCTAATAATAGCACAGGAAAATATGCTGATATTCGGCACGCCGTAAGACAAATCAAATAAGTTAATATTTCAATGTTTCCGTCTATGTATACACTATAATTTATGGAGTACATCTATAAGTATTGTTTCCAATTTTTTTTGTTTTATTTTCAATGTTTTTTGTCATGCACAGGAATTCTCATCTTGAAGCTTGCGATTATAACCCCTAGTAAAAGATCAAATCTGACATGTGTTTACTTAGCTACGTAAATATTTATCAACACAGAATTATTCCAAGCTGGGATAGAAGCTTCAAAGCCATTTCACTCTGTGGTGCCTAGGGGCGATGTTGATGTCACAAACCATTATCGATATTTATATTCTCACAGGAGCCGCCCCCACCCCCCTCATCTCTGGCTGCCACGTTGTTCAGTGCTGTGATGGAGGTTTTCGCTGCCACCATGCTGGTTTTCAGCATGAACTGCAGAGAAGTGTCACAGACACAGCGATGCATTGAGTGACATAAGTGTACTGGCTTCTCCAATGATAGCTCTCATCGTCTCCTGCACTCAGCTATCTCTGCGAAATATGCGTTTTTGGGGGTTGCGTAGACCAGGTTAATGCTTTCTTTCAAGCAGATCTGTTCAATGCTGGACAGTGTTTCTTAAACTGAGCTGGACCCCTTTTCTGGCATGGGTCACTTTACTGAAACCAAATACCCGCACAAGCTGGTTCTAAATGGACTGCAGTTATACCTACCTCCGAACTAAAGCTACACTTCTCAATTGAGTGAGTTACACAGAGATCTGTTAGAGGACAATAACGTTTTCATTTCATCGTTTTTTTCCATGGTGTGGCGGTAAAATAATGCTGCCAAACCCCTGTTTACAATGTTTAACATCGTGTTGTATTCATTTTCCATACAATCCTCTTTTATTTACACAGATAGGTTTGATTGTACTAATGACAGCTTACATCTTCAGTGACATTTTCCGCATTTGTGGATACAGCCTTCACTGAAGGATCAGCATAAATTTCATATTAGGCATACTGCAGGTCAGTCTCCTGTAGCTTTCCAGCGATCATTAAAACAACGCTGTTCCATTACTTTTGCATAACCGTGCCAAATGTCGTCTTGCACAAATGCATAATAAAGTATTTTCCGATTAGAAAGAGAACATTAACTGTTTCGATTAAAACGATATTTCCCATAGACAAACATGTGAAACTTCATATAATGTATTACAATCACAGGAAAGATTTAATTTAAATCAGGCATTGAAATGACATCTTTGTCCCGGTCCTGTTTCCTTCTGGTTTCTTTGTCACGGTATGCATTGTGTGTTTGCGTTTCTTGGGTATGGGCATGGCACGGTGGCTAAACGATGCTTGGGGATGGGTACTTGGGATTTCTGTCTGGAGCTCGTCTCCAACTGACCCTTTATTTTCCCCTCGTAACGATGATAGACTATAGAATGTACAGTAGGCCCAAATGTAATAAAAACGCTCACGTTCTTTCTTTCTTTTCATTGTGAACAATTGTAAAACTGTAAATTAAGAATAGCCCACTATAACGGGAAAAATAATAACTACATTTACAGATGTGAAATGTTCCTTCATTAATTTAGGAATAGCGATCTTTGCCATATCCCACACTGCATACATTTCACATGTGCTGTGCATGTTATTTTCAGTAATGAGTGCATGTGCTCAGGCATTAACTTTACTGACAATCTAATTTGAATTTGCTCTTTATAGAAATGTTTACCACTATCCACATGCTAAAATTATCTGCATTGGTGTGCTTTAATCATGCTATGCTTATTCATGAATTATTAACTTGCCCTTATTGCTCAAAAGAGAGACACATTAATAGAGTATGCATTAGATTCCAGTATTCCATTGTTTCTGCTGTAGTTTATGTTGTTAAATGTTTCTGCGCAGACAGTGCTTAATTTCCATGTGCCTTGGCAACTCTTTTACTGTGACCCACAGTCCCAGTCCATAGAATTTTGAAACCGTGCCAATACCTGGTCAGAAACTTGACAGTGGACACGTACAGACAATTAATAGTCCTGCAGATCCAAATGAATGATACAAGTTGCTAATTAATCCCAATTTAAGAAGTTAAAATATCAATAAAGTTAGACTTAGACTTTAGAGTTTCGTCCCTAGACTGGGACGAAATTACAACTTTGGAAACCTACTATTTGCACTTTATATAGGCTAACTGCATTTAAATTAGTTTTCATTGTTTTGCAAGGTTCTAATTGTTTTATTTATAAAATTAAAAAATGTAATACATTATGTAAAGTGCAATTAGTGGGTTACCAAATTTTGGATTTGGTCCCATTCCGGGTCTACGCCTGTAATCTCAAATGGAAGTTCACGAGGTTAGCCTGGCTCCAGATCTAAATGTGTGTTAGCCTACACCATATTTAAGAACCACACTTTGCAAAAATATAGTAAAAATAATAATCCACCTTTGTTATACACAACCTGTTTCCTGGCACCTCTCTCATTTAAGATTAAGCTTTTTGCAAATAGACAAAATGTTCTTGTAAAAACCTCATCTGAGGCAGAATAATTCCATCTCTGACCTCTCTGATGCTTCTGTGCGAGACTGGTGGTTTCTCACAGTCCACCAGAGGGGCAGTTTCCCTTTCAAATATGAACCATCACTAATGGGTCATTTCGCCTTTAAGAATCCATAATTCTGAACCTGAGAGCGTGCCTGGCGGTGTGCGTTATCAACCCTATAAAGCTAAATTTGTGTTCACATACTTTTGTCTTGGTTATATTATGTAGTTTTTTATAGTGAGTTCATCTGTTACTGCTTACTGCAGTAAACTAGTGAATGTTTTTAAGGAAACGTCCGTGCCTTTTTAATGGTTTTTATTCCACAGGAAGCGTGAATTCGATTATCTCGGCTGCGTCTGGCTGACGCTTATCGTTTTAGCTGTGTGCTGGGGAGGACTCTGAGAGGACTTCCGTACTTGACTCTTTTACGCACAATGTCTGAGAGGACTTCTGTACTTGACTCTTTTATGCACAATGTCTGAGAGGACTGCCGTACTTGACTCTTTTACGCACAATGTCTGAGAGGACTTCCTTACTTGACTCTTTTATGCACAATGTCTGAGAGGAAATCCGTACTTGACTCTTTTACGCACAATGTCTGAGAGGACTGCCGTACTTGACTCTTTTACGCACAATGTCTGAGAGGACTTACGTACTTGACTCTTTTACACACAATGTCTGTGAGGACTTCCGTACTTGACTCTTTTACGCACAATGTCTGAGAGGACTTCCGTACTTGACTCTTTTATGCACATTGTCTGAGAGGAAATCCGTATTTGCGCTGGGTGTGCTAAGCTTCCGCCTTCAGCAGACGGCCGCGGTTCCTGCGAGGGCTGCCTTGGACAGGAGCATGCAGAACGGGATTTGCACGGCTCCACTTTGTGCGGCCTCAACAGGCGTATGTAGAGTTTTACACACCCACTTCCTCAGCCGTCGGCTGTTTCTCAGCCGGACCCCCTCGCTCCCAGTGCCAGGCCCTGTCCATACCGGGACTGTCCCAGTGGCTCACAGAGATAGTTAAGACAGTTCTGTTTGGTTGTAAAGTTGTAATGTACAGTGCCATGTTTAGCATGTCGGAGCCGTACGGCTGTCCTCACGACAAGTAGGGAATCCTCACCTGTTAGTGACGGTTCATGTTAAAGGGAACGCAGGGTTATCATGACACTGGTTCGCTGAAATAGAAGTATTACCGTTATATTTTGCGGCCCCTGCTGTCCTGGAGTGGCTCGGAAGTAAAGAAAGAGAGGAGACACATTATGTGGCTTTATAGGGTTGAAGGTGCTCGCCGCCAAGCGCGCTCTTGTGAGATTTGGCATTAATGCTCAGAATTCTGGCTTCCTAAAGGGGAAATAACTCATTAGAGATGGTTAATATTTAATATTATGTTTCAGGGAACCAGTGTTATGATAATAATCCTATGTTCACCGGTGCCATGCTGGCTAGGTCTTCAGCAGATCCTAACCTTTGCTGTTTCAGGAAAATGGCTGGCTGTGGCACTCTCCGTAACTTTTTCAAGGATGTCGACACTATGACTTTCAGGAGAGACATCAGCAAGCAGATAATAAAACAGAGCAGAATTGAATGCATTTGAGAGGGAGGGAGAGCCCTGGCACACAGTTAGTTCCAGCACAGGCATGTCATCAGCCCAGCCCTTTATTTATTTTGGTGGCACTTTACTGCTGGAGAGACCATGCGGCTGAGCATCGTGGTCTAGGGGAGAGGGGATATGAGAAGGGTGCTTGTGTTTGAAGCATATTCTACCCCATGTGGAATTTCACTGTTGGGAGACGTTTAAAATATGAAATCAATTATTTATTGATTACTTCATTTTAAAGCAAAATAAATGTGAAGAACCTGAAAAAATATAAGAAATTTGAGTTAAATTCCATGAGGTTTGCTTCAATGTTGCTATCTGGCTATGAAAGTGCTCAAGGGCTAACACAGACTGCATGGCCAAGAATCAGGTTTTAATTGGATGAGATTGCTTAATGAACACATTTCCCATCATTATAACGGCCCAGTGGACATCCGGCCACATATCTTGAAAGAAAGAGAATGAGTTTCTACTGCTGCCGATTGTCCAACTGGAAGTATGGCGTCAAATGGGAAATGCAAAAACCTAATAGGGCACAAGGCATGCTGGGTAGGTGAACAGATCCAGTGCTCTCCCTTTACCCCATAGCGTGTATAGCGACAGGTATATTAAAAATTCAGCTGTTAAACACTGGTCACTAAGACACTGTAGAAGAGGCCCATGATCTTTAGCGTTTGGCACTGATTGTTCTGAGATCGAGGTCCCCACCTCCCATCCTGCAGATCCCCAGCCCAGTTTATTCTCAACTGTCCTAAATTGCCTATCTATGGGGGTTAAGAGACTAACGCACAGGTGGAGCAGCATATGAAACCCAACTGGATTGAGTCCTCTTGGACCAGACTTAGGCACCTTTTATCTACGATCTGGTCCTCTCTGTGAAACTACATGAGGATTTAAGGATTGAAGGAAGAGGGTCGAAATCCTGAAGACATTTCTTTCTACCCATTAGACTCCAATGCACATTAGTATGTTTAAACGAAATGATTTATCTGCGACTAAAATTATGCTGGCACTTTCTGTGAATAGAAAGTTTCAGAATTGAATTTTCATCATCTTTATTCTATGAGTGAATTATAAGTTTGATAACATATGAAAAAGTCATTTAAAATCAGTTGATTTTATTTTTTTAATTTTTTTTAAAACAAATAATATCTCTGGGGACATCAGTGATCTGTGAAGTTCTTTTTGTTTTAATGTAGGTTCATGTTTTATGGCAAAGCTATTTACATTTCTTTCAGGTTTATATTAATTATCACCGAAGAACATTGGTAATTCTATATAGAGAGAGGTATATTCAACGTTTTTATTCAGAATTTTACATGACATATTACTTATAGTTGTCCATTTATAAAATATATTTACTGAAGCATTTCAGGTTATTTACTTTGCCCTCTGGAGATCTCGGGCACGTAGGTCCACCCATTTGTTTTAAATGCCGCTAATCATTCTCTGGTATCTGTGGATTTGCATGTTTCAGGTCAGCATGGTCCTGTCGGTCAATTACTGGGTCGTCGTATTAATGGACTCCTAATCAAATCAAATCCCAATTGAAAAGTGTTTCAATTCTAATTAACAACATGTTTCCCCTATAAAGGATGTCTTATGATCAACAGATTAGTATGTGAGCTTCTAAAGCAACATCTAATAGTTTTTGAAAGGGGTCGGATCATTGGTACCATAATTGCAGGTGTGTTGGCCGGGCTGCCGTACAGAAATGGCTTGTAACCGAGGCCAATGTGGAACAACTCATTACTGGGTGTAATGAACACCAAACCTGAGCTTCTGAGCAGGGGTGGGTAGTAATGTGGCCAGATGCCCTGCAACTGGACAGGCTTATGTTTAAAGAAAGCCAAAGGAAGCCTTCCATCCACACTGCCTATTCCCAGCTGTTAAACATGGTGATGGGTCTGGTGATGGGCAGCCATCTCCTGGGAGTCATTGGGTCCGACTATTACTCTGAATGGTGGATTTATGGAGTAAACATTGTTTCCTCACCTTGTTCCCGTGCAGCAAGATAACTCCCCAATACACACTGCTAAAACTTATTCAAGTGTGGTTTTGATAGGCACCAGGATGAAGTCAAACGCCTTCCATGATCTCCCCAATCACCACATATAAACAACATTCAAAATTTTATGGGAAGTTTTGGAACGCACAATGCAGTAGATTTTCACCTCTTTCATCTCTCAAACAACTGGAGGCTTTCCTTCTTGAAGAATGCTATGTCCCACTAGAAACGGTTCAAAACAGTATTCCAAAACAGACTTAGGCTGTTCTGAAAGGGCCGCCCAGCTCCTTTTAAATGCATAAATATTTATATATTGCTTGGTTTTTCCTTTATTTTTTCCCTCGTTTATATGTTGAGCAAAAGGTATTGTAGATCTTGATTTTAATGTTTAAGTTTTGAAAATAAAGGTAAAAAACCATGTAACCAGTGTTGGTGGAGGAATAATATTTGCAGAAGACAAATGAGCTGTACACAGTTTAACGTATGTTGTTTGTGAATAGCTGTATTTTATCAAACCCCAGTTTCTTTTTTCTTCATCTGCATTTTTCTTTTCTTTCTACTGAAATAGAAGTAACCTGCAAGGCCTTGCTGCAATTGCTCCTTCATTCAGACGGACAGCTCTGTCAAACATTGTTTGGTGTCAATGTGCTGGATGACGAGAAGAGATTGCTGCTCGAGCGGCCGTGTGTTTGGTGTTGGTGTGTGTGGGACGTCCACAGCAGCTCGCCCTATCAGAGCGAGAGGCCGGGAGATAAATAAGGCGGCTTTATAGGAAAACTAAAAGAGCCAACACAGGCCAGAGTTGACTTTAACACAAGCTGCTTGCCCTCACTAGAGCGAGAGGGAGCCTGACCTAAATTTACTTCACCTTATCTGCCTAGACATTTGTTTAGCCTTCTGGGCAAACACTTAGAGAAATGTATGAAGCAGAAAAATTACATGTGCTCGAAAACATTCCATTCCATTCCATGGCTAGACGGTAATCATTGTACATCTACTGCCCTCTAGTGGCCTTTTAAATCTTGGCGCTTTTAAAAGGAAGGAAGCCTTTGGATGTTTGTGGGGATTTTTCTAAACCATCTTTGGAAGTTATTACCAGTTACATATCCAAGCCCTGTAAATAAAACTGCTTTGACGTCAATACAAAAATTCAGCAGAAAATTGTTCCACATGACTTCCAAAAATCCTATTCCTCCTCAGTGTTATAAGAACATTAGTTGTTGGCTCATTTTAAAATGTAAGAAGAAAGGTTCTGGTATGTTCTAAAACACAGCAGTACCAAGACATACGGTTCTTATACAGTGGAATCACATGCTCCTGATAAACTTTGCAAGGGATAGGTACTACCATGTGGATCTTGTTATGAGAGTGAAGCGCTGCGATTCCTATAAATCAGATGGAATTATGTGTTTGACTCCGTAACTCAAGACTTATGAATGCAGTCTAAACACAAAGGTCAGTGTGAAATTATACATTAGTTGTACAGTATACACAACATTGCTCTTGTAATTGAACCCCTCCCCGATAATCTAAGAAATTGAAGAGAAGTGAACTTTCAATGTCTGTATGTAAAAAAAAAAAAAAAAAAAAAAAAAAAAAATCATTTTCAGTTGACAGTGAAGGAATTTCCCCTAATAAAACCCTCTCTGAAAACAATACTCCTCAAAATTAACCAGGACCATTTAAAACTGTGACTTCCCACTCACTGCATGGTTCTGCTGCCTTTCCTGCTCGGGGGGGAGCGGTTTCCCACCAAGAGGGGAACCAACTTTTATTATGTTAGCAATCTGTTGTGCAGTTTAATGTCTCTGCGAAATTTGACTGGTAAATACAACAGAGACATGTGGCCTGAAATGTAAGTGCAAATGCCCTGTAATTCATTCATGGTAGTAGATTGCAGAGAATTGTCAGAAGAATAGATGGAGCCCGCTGTTCAGGTACAGTCCATCAGCCTATGGGAACTCAGTAAGGCAGCCACTGAGAAAACTGGCCGCCTTTGTGACTTTGC
>JAOYSI010006026.1:0-13129 GCA_025775065.1 Hiodon alosoides | reverse complement strand
TAATAGTATTTAAGCATAATCATATAGCATAAGCATAATCATATTTTTGTAACACTTAGCAACAAACATTAGGTTTATCTATTATTTTTCCAAGACCAACCTGAACTTGGGACAAAACATTTTCAACAAAATTACTGTGTCTGAATTCTACTTAAACCAGAAGATTGTATAAAAACCATGTTTGCTGGTGTGATTTTCGAAGTGAAATCGCAGTTTACACTTTACCGATTAAAAAATGTTGGACCTTTAATATTTTAAAAATCCTTATCATAGGCGCTGGCTTCTCACTACTGAAACCATCATCAACAAATGACAATAGCTTGATATACTTCTCACATACAGCCTGCCTAATTTATGAAATGGACTACTTAAATATCCCTGGTCTTTATAGAGTAAATTATTTTGTATTAGGGAAATTTGTACTGTTATTGTTTCCCAAGAGGACAGATAACTACCCAATTCCAAGCTAGCAAGTTAGCGTAGTTTTGGGGGATTTCTTGCAAGGGTTCCATCACAACACACATAGAAGTCCTGGTCGAATCAGCACACTAGTGGGTGTAAACCGGGAGAGCCGTGTGCGTGGAAAACAATGGACGCAACCATGCCACCCAAGACAAATACAAATTACATAACCAGAACCAGAGCTGCAAAGAAAAGTAAATTCCTTATCAACCCAATCCCTCTCCCAAGGGGAGCAGTCTTGCTGCTTCATGGTCTGGGTCTTCATATGTGGAGAAACCTGGTTCTGAGTCACAATCAAGTGGACAAGACCCAGAGAAGCATTATGAGGCAGTGGTGTGGGCATGTATATTGCGACTGGATGCAGACCATTCTGGTGACCAGCAATCCGGTGCATTTTGGCAGGAAAGGAGTGATCTGCATCTGTGGCCACACTATAACGGATAAAAGAAATTGGGGATACAAAAAAAGCTATGTTGACTATGTTAAAATGTGGCATTAATGAATTCCCTTACATGACAGTGGAAGTGCTGGGCGGGGGCTCATCTGGAACAGCTTCATCCTCCTCTTCATTCCTCTTCCATCATCAGTTCCTCATCCAGCTGGTCATCCTCCAGTGGATCCTGATATCAATTTGCTTTCTGGTGGTCTTCAGCTTTTCCATCAGTTCCTTTTAATTTCTCCCAGTCATCCTTCAAACCTGCACAAACTCCACACACAAAATTCAAGAATAAATCTAAATATAGCCGCAAGTGGCGATTTTGTGGGTTCAAATCTTTTTCCACTTAAGTGATTTAAAAATAGTTTCACACGAGGTTCAACGTTGTTATGAAACATATCTTGCAAGTTTTGTAACGGCTGGACAAACAACGCCTGATTCATAGTCTGAATTGTGTTATGCCACACCCATTTTCAACATTTGTAGCGCCCCCTATCTGTCAATTTGAATGTAACACCATTCAGGGTATGTCTCAGGTACTTATGAGGACATATACTGTGAGTTTTGTGATGATTGGACCAACGGCTGCTGATTTTTGTCCATTTATGTCCTGAGCCACGCACCTTTCAAAGTTCATTGGTCAATATCTTGAAAACTAAATGAGATATCAACACAATATCAACTTTTGATAATCTTGTTTTTCAAAAAATTCCAAATGGCAGAATTTTTATTGGCGGTCCTTAATAGACCTTGAGGCTTTTTTGTAGAGAACATTGAGCTGGATTTGTGTGAGAATTTTCAAAATCAATCGGAGTTACGGTGTGAGGGGCGTGGCCTTTTAAAATAAAAAAAAACTGTTTCTAGCTCATTCCAGCTCATGGGAATTTGAGCCGACGCAGCATGCAAATAATAATAATAATAATAATAATAATAATATTAATAATAAGAATAAACCAGCAGAAAAATAAAAGGGTTCTACCGCTACGCGGCTTGAACCCTAAATATTTACATACAGATATACAACTCAACCACGTAAAGCAAATCAAAAGAAGTAAACTACCAGATTGGTATGAAGAAAGCACCATTTATATACAAAAGTCAACTCATGAAAATTTTTTATATAAAGACTTATAAATGACAGATAAAACAGTAAAGTAAAAATAATATTTAGATATAACAACATAGCCATGAAGAAGAAAATATTGAATATTCAATGAAATTGAAAAAACACCTATACCAAACAAAAAATTATAAAAAATGAAAATGGTATTATAAACAATCGTCAAGAGCAAAAAAGGTGGTGTCAACTGTACATGCATCACTTGCCTTTTTCAAATTTCTGAGGAGAAAATGTTTAACTGAAATACTATTCAAGTTCTTAATCTCGATATTGAATTAAAATGTCTACAGTTTTCCCCATGTCTTAGTTTTGGCTCATTCGAATGGCTCAGTGTCGAAAAGTTAACCCCCAGACAAGAGAGCGCTTTCACAATGATTTTCGTCAGCCAATGTCTGTGTAGCTCTTTGCTCAGGTTGTCAAAGTTGCCTTCAAACTAGTATGCCGCTGGATCCTCCAGACAACTGTGCCTTCTCAGACTGAGATGAATTACCTTGCAGCCTGCACAGTGCTCTTTCAGGTCATTTTCAATTACTGTGTCCAAAGATGCAGGCCAGGTGGGGGTGATAAGAAGGGGGGTAGAAGATGAAGAGGAGGGGGAAGAATAAAAAGGTTATATATCAATCTTTCGTTTCGCGTAATTATAGTTGATTAACCACTCTAAAAAGACAAATTGATATATTTCATCTTCTAAATAACAATACCTAATCAACATTTGACAAGGCATTATATGCTTTTTATTTAGTGTAACGATTTAATGTTTGTATGGAAGGGTTTTGTGACTTCAAAACTACAAGTATGTATCAGCTAAAATAAATTAAAATAACACTCAAGAAAAGCAGAAAATGGCAAGGGAAGGTAGAATAAATACATTTTTGTATGACAATTATGTAGCCTCAGAAAGAATAAACTATGGCAGCATATGAAAGCAAAAAAGTGGTGAGATTCAAGGGAAGGTAATATAGCCAGGAAGGTGGTCGGAAAAGGTGGTCAAGAAACCATTAACCTCTTCTTGGACTACGGAATGTGAGGAGAGCTTTCACCAAATCAGAAATTAATCTCAGCACCAGTGTTGGTGTATGGTTGTACTTTCTCAGGATAAAATATACTTCCTATGGCCTTCGCAAGACCTATAACCACAGAGAAGAACATAGAAAATTACAGCTCTTTGAAGTGGGCAGTTACAAAAAGTTTGGAGAGTAATCGTTAGGTGCCCCCTCCACAGTGTATACAGATAACAACTCGTAGCGTCATCTTGATTCTGCGAGAGCTCCTAGCCTCCCAGCTGGCATCATTTAATCTTACTCTTAAGTATCATTAAGAAAACTTGGAAGTTTTCCATAGGAGTCAATGGAGCGCCGCCATGAAAGTGTCGGACCTCAGTGAGAGCCAGTCCTATACTGCGGCCAGCTTGCGTATTCGGGGCGTGGCTTAGCGAAGGGTCAATTGTATTCTGCTCAGACACGAGCAGCAAGTAAGCAATTTAACAAAACACCATGTATAAAATAGATACCGCAAACAGCAGTGTTAACAGGTAACCGCCACTTTGTATGCCTTTCCACTGCACTGCCACTCCGCGTATTTAAAACAATTAAGTTCAAAATAATTAAAAACACTAGAGCACAATAATAAAAAGCAGACAGTCTGGCTGAAGAGTACTTTGATGAAGTCAGCCATTAGGCCTCCCATGATGACCACAGGGGCAGCCACAGGCCCCTTGCCTGCCTCCTGGCCCTCCTCAGAGGACGCAGCAGCAGTTGGCTTGGGGTGGTGGAAACTTCCATCATCGTTCTCCTCTGGATCTGTGCATTAGCACAATGTTTCTACATTCTTCCCTTAGGTCAACAAGACAACCAGGTGTTACAGATTCAGATGGATTTATGGCGATTTCAACAGCAATCCAAATTTATATTCGGGGGTATAGTGGTTATCAGAAGATTTCTAATGCTGATCCCTGCAGTAGAGTTTTTGCTAAATAATCAATTAATAATGCAATGTATTTTTATTTCTGGCAGTACCAACTTGTACTTGTTATTACTTACCAGTTTGGCAAGGAGCTGTTCCAAATCTGTCCCACAGGCAACCATAGACCCACAAGCATCCCTGCAGACATGCCCACTGCCAGGGCCAGATTGAAACATCGGAGTGTACCTTTATGAGACCACACTCTGGTGCTTCTAAATGAAGACTGAAGGGTAGACAGGAGAGTAGTTTCCATTGGATATTAAAGAGTCTGTGTTGGTAGTGTTACGACTCTATGATAGAACGTCTAGGGGTGTAGAAGAGCCACAGCAAAGAGTTGCTCAAACTAACCACAAACCAACCAAACTAGAGTGCAGTGTTTTATTTACACAAGTAAATAAGGAAAATATCACAGTACAATACTCACGCCAAGGGGAAAAGGGAACTACGAACGGTGCCAAAGTAAAGAAATAATAACCTAACCAACTAACGAGTGCATACATACACATTATATACATATACACATTATATATATATATATATATATATATATACACACACACACACACACACACACACACACATACATATATATACATATACATATATACACATTGTGGCAACCCCAGGGCTTACAGATGGCAGATGCGGCAGAAGCCGCTCCCCCCTCAGGCACGGGGGCGGGTTTTTGAGCGACGGTACGTTCCCTCCCCAGCAATCAGCGGCACAGCTGAAACGCATCGACTGATTGGGGAGGGGAAGAATAAAAGCCGGCAGACACAAGGAGAAGAGGTCGGTACCAGGGAAGCTACAGGTGAGCACAAACTGAAAGCAGCGAATGCCGATCGGGAGAAAAGTGTGCTCTGTCTTCACAGCTCTGGCCAGGAAACGGGGGGAGGTGAGTCCCGAGAACCCGAACAAGGAGGACGAGACTCCTACGACTAATTGCCACGATTTCATGCCCCGATCCGGGAGGAAGTTCCGTTGTTCTTTGCTTTTTGCCCCGATCCGGGAGGACTTAATTTAGTATTTTTCTGTAGCTTTATACCCCAAATCGGGAAGACTTTTTGTTGCGTTTTACGGCACGAGGGTGCCGAATAAAGAAGCGGACTCGAATTACCAGTTGTCTCGATCATTTCCAGTGCGCATTCCTCTCTCTCTGTTGCGGGTGCCACAATATACACGTGTGTATATACACACACACAGAAGAGGACACAAGAGTATGCAGGTGGGGGGACGTAACAGTAGCTATTTCTGGGCCTTTTCAGGTTAGTTTAACAGTGGACTGAAAGCCTGTCTTATGTTGTTTAAAAGGCTTATTTTCCTGTCTTTCCCAAAAGGGTGTTGATTTGGTAGGTGTGTTTTGTTTAAACTGGTCATAAAAGCCAAAAACTGGTGCTCAAACTTTGATTTGTGCCTCTCAAACTCAGTATGCAGCCTCAGTTTCAGTTCAGATCTGTCCAAGGTAAACATGATAGATTTCTGGGGGCAAATCAGTCTCTTCAAAAGCTGTTCAGATGGATGAGCACCAGGGCAGGTAAGAGGGGAAGCTATTTTAGAATTTTACCACATAACTGAGAAAACCAAATTAAACAAATCTGATCTACCCTGCCTCACTGTTCCCAAAAAATAATTTAAAATATTCATTAAAAATATGTAACCTGGGACAGCAAAATCAGTCGGAAGTTGCATATGTAGATTTTACGCAGTGGCCAGATTAGACGAGTGAAGTCATGAATTATCGATTTTGAGTATTACTCGTTTTTGTGTACTTAACAGTCCAAACTATAGTTTTATCAAGTTAATTTTGGGAAATAATGTCTCTTATCCTGTAAATAGGCAGTTTGGTAACAATGTTTTTACAAAGTGTAGAAAGTTATGCTTTGGTCATTTGGCTAGTATCCACAGATTGGCTGAATGCCTCCACGCGCTTATTATATATCCAACACATTGCCACAATAAAACAGTTTTTGAAATTTTTGACCAAGTGACTGATTTCGCTGTCCTGGGTCACATATTAATAATAATAATTATCCACGTATTCTAACGCATCTCAGCTAGTCACCACAAATTCTACCACCACAGATGGGTAAGATGAGGAAGTACGACTGATCTCTTTCAATCCCAGCTGCCTTAGAGCCACCCATCTCTTTTTCCACCCTGCAGGCCTACACAGTCCAGAGCCGACTAGAGAAACGGCACATCCTTCTCGACAGTACTGCAAGCCAGTAGGTGCCTGAGAAGCCAATAGGCGATTCCAGCTCATATGGTTCAGTCTGCGCTTGGGGAGCGCCTTTACTGACAGCCACTCAGGAGGCCCTAAAATCAAAATATTCTTATTGTGCCAGACCATGGCCTTATGAGACTTGAGATGTTCACATTACCCTGCCCACAGCACCTTAATCCACACTTCCCTAACAACCATCTTCAAAATGTTAATCAGGTTTACTACCTTTCCATCCATATTTTACATTTTTATTTATTACTCTGATCAAATTAGGAATCTGCAATCCTTAGAAAATGGGCTAAGATGTTACATTGCTGGTGCTGTCATAAGCCTCAGGTTTATCCCAACTAATATCCCGAAGAAGCAGGGAAGACTTAGTGGTCTACAACCAAGCAGTTAAATGATACCTCTGCGAGTGACAGAAGACAACATATCGTCTGCGCACAGCATGAGCTTGTGGTGCTTATTTCCAACTGCAATGCCAGGGAGTTCTCTCTCAGTTTCTGAATCAGATGTTTGAGTGCAAAGACAAACAGTAACGGGGACAGAAGGAATTTTCCTATCCCACTTAAGTACAGTTGAAGTCAGAAGTTTACATACACTTAGGTTGAAGTCTTAAAACATACAAAATTTCATATTAGCAAACTATATTTTTGGCAAGAACTTTCGGACATCTACCTCGTGCATGACACGATTAGTTTTTCCAACAATTGTTTACAGATAGTTTCACTTTTAATTGACTATATCACAATTCCAGTGGGTCAGAAGTTTACATACACTAAGTTAACTGTGCCTTTAAGCAGCTTGGAAAATTCCAGAAAATGATGTCAAGCCTTTAGGCAATTAGTCAATTAGCTTCTGATAGACTATTTGGAGTCAATTGGAGGAGTACCTGTGGATGTATTTTAAGGCCTACCGTCAAACCTACTAGTGCCTCTTAGCTTGACATCATGGCGAAATCAAAATAAATCAGCCAAGACCTCAGAAAAAAAATTGTGGACCTCTACAAGTCTGGTTCATCCTTGGGAGCAATTTCCAAACGCCTGAAGGTACCACATTCATCTGTACAAACAATGGTACGCAAGTATAAACACCATAGGACCACACACCCATCATACTGCTCAGGAAGGAGATGCATTCTGTCTCCTAGAGATGCACATCATTTGGTGCAAAAAGTGCAAATCAATCCCACAACAGCAGCAAAGGACCTTGTGAAGATGCTGGAGGAAACAGGTAGACAAGTATCTATATCCACAGTAAAACGAGTCCTATATCGACATAACCTGAAAGGCTGCTCAGCAAGGAAGAAGCCACTGCTCCAAAACTGCCATAAAAAAGCCAGCTACAGTTTGCAAGTGCACATGGGGACAAGATCTTGCTTTTTGGATACATTTCCACTAGTTTAATTAAACAAAACTTGAACTGTTTGGTCATAATGACCATCGTTATGTTTGGAGGAAAAAGGGTGAGGCAAGCTGAAGAACACCATCCCAACCGTGAAGCATGGGCCAGGCAGCATCATGTTGTGGGGGTGCTTTGCTGCAGGAGGGACTGGTGCACTTCACAAAATAGATGACATCATGAGGAAGGAAAATTATGTGGATATACTGAAGCAACATCTCATGACATCAGCCAGGAAGTTAGAGCTCAGTCGCAAATGGGTCTTCCAAATGGACAATGACCCCAATCATGCCTCCAAAGTAGTGGCAAAACAGCTTAAGGACAACAAAGTCGTCACAAAACCCTGACCTCATTCCGAAAGAAAATTTGTGGGCAGAACTGAAAAAGCGTGTGCGAGCAAGGAGGCCTGGAGGAATGGGTCAAAAGAAGCTTGTGGAAGGCTACCCAAAACGTTTGACCCAAGTTAACCAATTAAAAGGCAATGCTACCAAATACTAAGTGCATGTAAACTTCTGACCTACTGGGAATGTGATGTGAGAAATAAAGGCTGAAATAAATAATTCTCTAATTATTCTGACATTTCACATTCTTAAAATAAATTAGTGATCCTAACTGACCTAAGACTAAATGTTTTCTACGATTAAATGTCAGGAATTGTGAAAAACTGAGTTTAAATGTATTTGGCTATGGTGTATGTAAAATTCTGACTTCAACTGTATTTAATGTGAAGGTAATAGCAGAGAACAAGAGCTGCAGAGGCACACAGGCAACTTCTAGCAGGTGCCAGTGATAGTGCAATAAAGTAGGTGTACTACACACCTTGATTCAGTCCTCATCAGAGGGTGGAGAAAAAAAGGAAGAACCTAGCATTTAAAAACTTTTTTTCTGGGTAGGGTAATGCAAAAATTTGCAACCAAGCTAACAAAAGCATCACTGTTAGTATTACATTAAATTGTGAATATATACATCTGACTTTATTAAGCAACATGTAATTACATCAAATACATTTTGTGAAGGCTCACGTGCAAAGGACTTTTAATACTGCTCAAACTGTTACAGGCTTCATACAGGCTTGTTCCCCAAACACTTGCTTGAAGTAAGCTACATGTTCTTCACAGTGCTCCCCTGGAGTAAAAGAATAATATGCAAAAATGGAAGATTATGCTTTTGATAATTATTGTTTGTAATGATGCAGAGGGAATACACTCAGCGGCAAGAAAGAAAAATGCATTTATCACTACATATATGTAAGATATAATGAAGGTATATAAAATGTTTATATACTAACATTTATAAAAGTAAAACAAATTTAAATAACATACCATCCTCACTTTCTAAAATTATGTAAAACAGTGCCGTAAAAAAAAAACTTAACTAATTATAGTAAAGAAATGTAATAAACTAAAACCATTACATTAGGGCCAGGTCATAAAAATGCAAAAGGTTTTCTAGTTCCAGTATGAAGGTGACTGCAGGTAGAGAAGCTTCCTAGTGGTAGAGTCTTACAAAATCAAAACTCTTGGATTTAGTGATTGAGATATGTATAGTAATGGGAAAAAAAGCCCACCAGGTGTGAAGTTGGGACTCCCTCTTAGTCGCTGGTTCCTCTGCTCAAAGAACCTAAAGATGGTAAAGAAAAGCATCTGGTCTTTGGTTTGGCGAGCAGCATCAAGGAACTTGCGAGCAGAGATGTTGTCATGGCCACCCACACTTCTGATGAAGCGCAAGGCTCCCAACACCTGCTGCTTGGAGAGCAGCACTTCCACTATCTCATCGTTAGCCGTGGACAGCCTCTGTCAACAAAAACAATTAAACATTTGGTACCAGGCTGTTGGCTATTGCTAATTGTGAAACTTAATGTAACCCCTGCTAAAAATGTGGGATAATACCCTATGTGGGTATTTTTCCACTTTCCCCAGCACAAGCAAAATAATGTACACTATATGGTCACAACTATTGGGACACCTACACATTACACCAACAGGAGCTCTTATGACATCCCATTCTAAATCCATAGGCATTAATATCGAGTTGGTCCTCCCTTCGCAGCTTAACAACTTCTACTCTTCTAGGAAGGATTTCTACAAGATTTTGGAGTGTGTCTGTTGGAATTTTTGCCCATTCTTCCAGAACAGCATTTGTGAGCTCAGACACTGATGTTGGACGAGAGGGCCTGGCTCGCTATCTCCGTTCTAGTTCATCCCAATCCAGAATGACCCTATGCATGCTGGGATGAGCGACACCTGTTGGGTAATCTCTGCTTTGCATAGTCTTGTCCCTCATTTACCCAAGTGTTTCTATTTCTTTTTGTCCACTATCTCTATAATATCATATTCGTATTGCACTTTTTATTTTACAGGAAGATATGCTTTATATAGAAGTAAAAAAAAAGTAAAACATGTATTTAAAAATTAAAAATTCAGAAAACTAATTACACAGATGGATTAACTTTTGTTGGCACTTTTGTTAGCATCCCAACCTAAAACCCCTCGGAGGGCTACCCCAGGAAAAGGAAAAATTCCCTAGAATGGCAGTTTATTCTAGTACACACAAAGAAGTTACACCATGGTCAAACCGGAGAACTACATTAGTTTAATAGTTAACATGTCGTTACATCTTACATGATGGCAAAAGTCCTAGAAGTGAAAAGAGAATGAGCTTAGAGCTTTTGGCAAGACACAGGCTTACCAAATGTAATCAGTGTTTATCCTAATTTTTGTTAGAGTTTTAATAATTTTGCCTACCTTTAGCATGTCCAAGGAGAGCTGATGAGCTGGAGGGTAGGTGCTTTCCAATGACAACAACAGGCAGGCCTGGCAAAGAATAATTGAGTACTAAGTTTACAGTAATGTACAGTTTCTTTACCATCAAGACTTTCAGCTTTTTTGTTTTCTAGTTGGCCTTTCTTTTCTTTTGTCACCCGCTGTTGCTTGTCTAATACCCCCCCCCCCCCCCCCAAAAACAAAAAAACAAAAAAACAAAACAACCACCAACTTCAAGTTCATGTCCATCATTTAAAGTTCTGGGTAAGACTTACCAGGGGTTTTGAATCACTGAGCACATGATATTGGAGGAACTGATGAAGCATGTAGAACAGATTGTGCTGGACCAGGGTTTTAATGACCAGCTCATAAAGAAAGTGCTAAAAGAGGGAAAAAAAGTGCACATTCAGTTGCTTAATTCAGAGAGAAAACTAGAATGAGGTAACACTTTTAGGTTAAGATTAATGTCATCAAAACTGTAAATAAATCTTAATAGTATTCTTAAAGTATTCAGACCCACGACAGTAAGTGAAAGCAAGTTTTGTAGCAAATCATCAAGCTCTTCAGGGAGATTTTAAGTCATGCCATAAAATTCTAAAATGGATTCAAGTAAGAACATTGACTGGGCCACTCACAGAAATTCAGGTTTTGTTAAACTTAAGCAACTCCATTGTAGCTTTTGTTCATTGTTCGATGTCTTTGGCAGACTAAAACGGGTTTTCCTGTAAGGTTTGTCTGAATTTGCGCCGTACATTTACCTTCCAATACTAACAAGCCTCGCAGTCCCTCAGAGGAGATAAACTGTGTTAGGTTTGTCCAAAATCTAGCGCTTTAGATTTAGCCTCAACAGTTTCAATTTTGTTGCAAACTTCATGTAGGCTTTCAGGTTTTATTAGTATATAAATTAACAGCTTCCTACTTGCCACTTTTCCATACAGGCTAGCTTTGTGGAACATTCAGGATATTGTTGACTGATACTCATTTTCATCTATTAAACTCTGGAACTTTCTTTTTTTGTCTAAGCAATATCTTAGTGGTATGAAGCTCCATTTAATTTAGTAAAAAGTATTTAGTGGGATATTCAGGCTTCAATTATTTTTATACCCTTTTTCTATTAAATAAAAAAAGTGTAGTTTAGAACTGACATTTATTCTGGAATCATGGGAAACATCTATAGAGGCAACTCAACAACATTTTTAAAGTGTCATAAAGTAACTTGTTGCTTTTAAAGTAAAGATTTAAAGCAACAAGCAAGGGTCTGAATACTTTTGTAAATCAATCTAAAATGTCATAGAATTTCAGTGATTGTCTTGACTGGGTACAGCACCTGAACTGTGATCTGGAACTGATTGAGTGAGCGGATGTACTCCATCAGCACAGCTATGATGAACTTGTGGGATATGTCCTGTTCATAGAGATAAGCGTTCATATTATTATCCTCCACAGTGTTCCCTCAGTTTTCTTTGCATCAGACCCTAAACTTTAGTAGAAACAATTACAAAGCTGGACAACTATATGTGTAAGAAACACAGTGACTGTCGTGACCGTCACATCCCTTTGCTAGTACAATAATACTGTCAGCAGCAAAAACTACACAATCACACTACTAAGGCCTTGCTACCCTCTCTTTGCAAATGAACATAACCGTTCACATCACCCAAATAACCAGCCAGTTAATTATGTTATGCACATTCTATGCAATAGAGGTTTGTAGTACCCTCACCTTCCTCTCAGAGAACACTGACAGAACATGGGTGTACATGTCAGACTGGTCAATGACAGCCTGTGTGCGGATAGGCCTCTTGTGAGCTGTGCTGCCCCGGCTTGGACCAGATTCAATTGCCTAAAACAACATTAAAAAAGCATTTAATTGCAATAAAACCCAAAAGCACAGTCTGAACAAGTCATACCTTTCCTCCCTCATATCCACTTTTGTCAGTCACCCACCAATTCAGTTATTAGACTTAACAGGGAAAATATCCTAGAATAAAAACTTCACCATAGCTAGTCAGACTTAATTAAAACAATTAGCCAAGCCTCTCAGTTTAAGTATCCAACCGTAAGAAAATTGTTGCATGGATTAATTTCTCAAATCAGATGATAGTTTGAAACTATAATAATTAGCCACATTGTTTTGAGGACACATAATTTTGAGTTTTATCACAAAAAAATGTGATAAACTTAATACCTTTTTAATCACAATTTATTCATCCAAATGTAACTCTCCTCAGTCCGCAATGGGGGCAGGCACAGGATTCACTTGTTTTGAAAGAGAGTACTGTCGTGGTTCCCAATTCGACAAACAGTGATCGTTTTTAATCTTTTCTGTAAAAACTGTAGTTGGGAGACGGAGACTTGGTTCTTCAGGAATTTAAGACTTATTACGTAAACACAACAAAAGCCATGGTTTCCACGGAACAACCTCGGCACACCAGCTTTTGTACAATTCAAACATATCCGTCTTTCCTCTAATGGGAGGTGGCCACAGCTTCATCACGATGTTTTACTACACCCTATCGGTTGAAGCTTTTACCCTATTGGGTCACAGCCTTTACCCTCCTGTCACGATTGGCTCTCATGGAAACAATTGTGGTTACCTCCTCGGCCCTAGGTAGTTCCACCTTCACCCAATTCCTGTTTATTGGAATTGGTAAACAACTGGTTTTTTTTTTTTTTTACAATAAGTTTTCCCTGTGTCATTTCACATTATTACACAACTTAATTTGCTGAGCTCATTTGTTTTGGTTTCTTTGTATGTATGG
>JAOYSI010006025.1:0-13130 GCA_025775065.1 Hiodon alosoides | reverse complement strand
GTTTTTCAGTTGCATAGAATTAATATATTTAAATTTAAATATCATATCAGTCACAAACAAAACACTGTTTTTTTTTGCGATTATAATTTTTTAAATGTGCCTATTTCTCTCGAGTTAAAGTGTAACACCAGTCTTGAAATCCAGCGCGTGTGCCGTTTCCGGTGAACTACGGCAGTTTTCTGATCCTCTGTAGCAACAGTGCGATGACTGAAGACTGGAACTCTCTGACAGGCAGTCAGTGCTGAGAAGCGGGGCAGATTAGCGAACGGGAGGCTGATTACTGGTGACAACTCTGCTGTGTCTCCCTCGCTCGCGGGGTGTATCCCTGTGGCCGCGGGTATCTCTGTGAAAGCCTAAAGAGCGGGAGTTTTTATTTAAATTCATTTACTCTTAAGGTGAAGACACGTTTTTTTGATAAGCAATAGAGCAGAATGTACCCATTCCTTATGTTATGATAGATAAGAGAAATTGCTTAAAATTATTTTGGCAAAGCTCTCTTTGTAGTGTTCAAATCTTGCCTGAACGTCAAGCTGCTGGAAAGAAATCAGGCTTTGTCCTGGTTTGGCTTGGATGTTAAAAATATATCATCCAAAATTACTTTAACCAAAGTTTTTATTATTTGAGTTTTGCTTCTTTCTTTGTACTACAATAGGATTAAATTACGTAAAAGTCAACTGGTTCATTTATAAATTTGACCATTTTTGTTAGAATGTTTTCCTTTTCCAATCTTGTTTAGGATCTTTTGTGGAAAAACTTCTGTGTTTTATTATTTCTGTTTCTTACTCACAAAGTAAAAGTTATCTTCATCCCACTCAGATGACAAATGCCCGGGCTAACCCAAACACTTCCCAAAGTGTGGAGGCTTCTCTAAATTGTATCCACATGATCTCCTCTCAGGAGTACTCTGCCCACTATCACCCAACGGCTTCAGGCATTTAAAGAATGTTGTTTTATCTAGTACCTGTATTTAATGAGGGAAACCCTCCCCTGTCGCATGGCTAAACTAGGCTAGCTAGCTGAGTCCCCCACTGGAGAGAGTTTTCATCAGTTATAGCAGATAGAAAGTAGTCTTATTATGCATTGTACCTAGAGTTACTGACGTTAGATAATTTTTTTAGACAGTGTGAAAAGTAAACGGTCTTCAAAACGGCACCAAATGACAAATTGATGCTTTTAATTCCCTGAACGTTCCCTGAAAAAGCAGATCACGGATTCTTTACAAAGAAATCCAATGATACAGTAACGCCCCGGGGTTTCCTTCCGGCCACGCTGAACTTTGGTCCCCCGTGCCAACGCGCCCTCGAGGGCCTTCACTGCACTGGCTTGTGTATGGGTGTGATATTTTAAATCATGTCTGTACGTCGGAGGCTAACGCGTATGGGACAGGACGCGTCCCGCTGCGCCTTTTTTCCGACAGTATCAAAGACGTCTCTCGAAGCGCGGCCGGGATTTTAATCACGTCCGTATCGGCCGTGCATCTGGTTTTGGTTTAGTGGCAGAGACGCCAATATCCTGAAAAATGTAACGCTGATGTCGAAGGGGTTGGAGAAGATGTGCTTTCGTGTATTACAAGCATGCAGAGTAAAGTGAAGACTGGAACGGCGCTCATTTCGGTCCTTTCGATTGGCTGTTGAACAGTACATGAGAGCCAGAAGTGTTGGCCGTCCATAAAGCTCACCGCTAATTCGCTAATTAACTTCGATTGCCGGCCATTTATCAAGGCTGATATATCCAACACGTGTTCTCTCGGGGCGATTTAGACGGCGTAAAACATAACGGATTGTGCGCTTACTCAACCCTTAGAACATCACCGATGTCCTAGGTCTAGAAGCACAGTCCAGTTCCACGGTCAACCGGCCTTTGTGGTGACAGTTTGCGATCTCGGTGGTGTGTGTGACCTGGCTGAGAGTAACTCTTAGCTTTTGACCTTTTCCTACACAGCTGTGCTGTGAGCAGACATCAATCTTCCATAAAATCCAGCAGTGATTTTTTTTGCCATTGTGCCTGCCTGCCTTTAGGCCCCTCAAAGCCAGATTGGATCTGCCAATGTCGCTGGGGATGACCTTGAAACCCATCTGTAGGCCGCCTCTCTGCAGCTCAGCGAGGAGGGAAAAATCAATCGGCACATTTATTGATAAGTCCAACCCCCCCCCCCCCCCCACCCCCACGTATAACGCACCAAAAGTATCGCCGGAAGCAAGAGTGATACTTTTTCATGCAAATGGGAATATACTAGACATTGATTTGAAATTCAAAGGATTAGTGCGCATGGACTGTAATCATTTTCCAGTATAAATAAATTAACTTCTCATTCTGCTCAGCTTGTTATGTTCACTTTTACTTGTATTCATTATAAATTGAGATATTTAGATTATCTGAGCAAAGATTTTGTGACCGGTGTCTGCACAAAGTTTATCTGCAGCAGGCCCAGGGTCTCCATTATATTAAATTTTATTTGGTTTGTGTTCTAATATTGTCGGTTGCCCGGCAACCGCTGACCCGGAGGCTCCAATCTAAATATCATAGTTAATTAAGGAGTGTTTCATTTGCAAAATCATTTCTGTATTTACATTCTAGTCTCCCTCGCTGCACTGAATCCTGAAACACGTCCATAAATTGCGTAAGGGTAAAATGAATTTTTTCTCAGGAACTCAGGAACTCGAGATCTCAAAGGTCATCTTGGACGCAGGACATGAATCTGCGTTCACTTGCCAGCTGCCATCCCAGGCCGTATATCTCGTACAGATGAGTAAAAACTGTCTTTTAAGTGCCATGTGAATTCACTTAGGAGGTTAAGGGTCACCAAAAGCAGGAGACACTGTAATTTAAATGATATATTGTGTAGGAGGGCTTTCTACTTCTCTTTTTGTTATGTTTTTTGTTTCTATGACTGTGATGCCTTGCCAGTTAAACGTAATACTGGCAAACAAGAGTTTTGTGCTTTTTAATGTATTCACACAAGTTTGTGAAAAAGGCAGTTTTTAAATGCTGGAAAAACTCAAATGTGTCAGATGCTTGGAGTGTGGTGCCTTTAAGAAACAATCACGTCTTCTGGCATTCAATGTCTCTATATCTCCAAAAAGAAAAATCTTTCCTCACCATTACCACCCCTTGCTTGTACTGTTGATACGTGTTTTGGATTAAGCATAAGAAAAAGAGGCAATTTCCTTGCAAATTCCTGGCATGCGTGGCATTAACTGGTCTGCCTTCCAAACACGAGAATGGTTGGCCAAAAACAAGGCAAAAACAAACCAAAGCTGCCTTGAGACCTGTGCATACCCCGCGACCCTGGTTGTGTGGCAAACTGAATACCGTGTTCTGGGACCGTGGTTCTTGTGGGTGTACACATTCACCACCACGTGGGAGCAGTTTTCACGCAGCCGCGAGCGACCCTGGTTGTGTGGCAAACTGAATACCGTGTTCTGGGACCGTGGTTCAGCCATAAAAGCCGAAAAAGCCTGTGCCAGGCCAATTTATTGCCTCGTTGTTACGATCCAACAGGGTTGATATGGGGTGTCTCTGGTGAGCTTCTTCTGATGAAAGGAATCCTGCGGGACCTGTGCTTGTTCCGACCAGCTCCAGCAACGGTCCCCTTTCACTGAAACCGCTCCCTGCTCCTGAACCTCACTCTGAGGTCAGCGGCAACCGTCGGCCAGTGCGCCTTAACACATGACTGATCTGGGAACAGCTAGATGTCTGGCCGAGCATTAAACCTGACAGTTTTAACAGGAATCAAAAACATCGGCAAAAATCATACCTCGGTCTGCATCCCTGATCATCCGGGGTTATTTGTACGTCAACACAAAACAACTCTGAAATGTTGAGTAATTTTCTGTTTGAGGACTCCACTTTCGGCATCTCCTACTGTCCTGTGAGGTCACTACAAGTGGCTTTTGGGAGTTTAATTTAATAAAGCTTAACGTAAATCATTTCTTCAAGTACTCTCTGTAAAATTACGTCAAAGTCTGTACCTTTAAAATATTTAGAATGCAGTCAACAAAGGAGGCACTCGTATTACTTTAGATTGGCATATTTTTGATTGTATTTTTTTGTATCTTTGATGAGAAGCGGCCCACTGTGAGATTTTTTGAATATCTTGCTGTATGAGAAAGAAGTGTGACAGAAAGGAGTCTGTTCCAACCCGCCCGTTGGCACGCCCACCATGCTGTTGGAAGCCCCGCCCCCCTAGCGTGTGATTGGTCGCGCTGACTGAGGGCAGCCTGCTGCGCCTGGTCCCAGTCTCCATTTGAAATGAAAAGAAGGAGCAGACAGCTGGCTCTCTCCTGATGGGTTCTCGGTATCCTAGGAGGAAAGGTTAGGGTGCCAGATTCTCTGTCACGAGAAGCAGGGGTGCAGAGACTGGATCAACTGGCTAAAGTCAAACCGCGAGCTAACCTCCAGGCAGTCCCACTGGATGGTCTTAACAAGTTTTGTGAAACTTGTTTTTTTTTTTTTAATGCTGAAATCCTCATCTTTTTTTTTTCTGCTCAGTTTGTGGATAATGGAATTTTAACCATGTGGCAGGTAAGGAGGATGGCACTGCCTCCGTTTATTTAAGCTGTTTTAAAAGTGTTGTTTTGATTGGATTTAGCTGTCCCACACGGAAAGATTCGGATGCAGATGAGACTTACACGCTGTGACCCCCCCCAACACGCTTTTGCTTCGCAACATAGTTTTGAGTGGTATGGACGGTCATAGAAGCGCAGTTAATATCATTTATACAGTTTGAGGAACGGGGGGTTGACTGCCTTAGGATGATGAGAGTGGTTTAAGAGGGATTCTCGTACGCAGGGATTTTCAGTCACAGCTTTATTTTGCTTTCTTTATTTTTAATTTTTTTGTTTGACAGGCCATAAATTGGTTTTTGGTTCTTAATTTCAGTTTGAGTTGAAAATGCAAGGGTTAGCTTTTTCAGTTCCTCAAAGTTTTTAATGCTGGACATATTTTAATGGCATTAATGTCATTGGCTGTGTAGCATTCACACAGTTATATAGGTAACAAACACCGTGTTTATATCCAGCTGTCGGTTAAATAAATTATTCATTAGTTAAATCAGTTCACACCTGCTAGACCTGTACTTTGTTCTTTGTTATCCCGTGGAAAATTCATTTAGAGTTTTTAAAATGTTGTATATATTTTTTTTAAAGTTGAAATAAAACAAAGAAACATGTGTGGAAATAAGCCACATTTATGGAACTAACACCCACTCTGGGTCATTTGACTACAGAGGAAATTACGGTTTTGTGTGTCTGATGTCAGTCACGAAAATGTTTAGGAATAGACATTTCTCCAGGTTATGTATGAGTATGTTAATACTTTGAGTTCTTAACTTAACATGTTTTTTTTTATTTATTTAAAGAATAGTTAAAAAGAAAAATAAATAAACTTTTTTTTTTCCGTTCTCTAATGCCTGCGTTACTTCGATCAATTGTGTGGTAAATACACGTTTTGTCACCATGGCAACATTTACTGTAGGATTGTGGGAACAAGGGAGAAGGAACGGCGAGTGATTTGTTGAGATTTGGTTTGTAGTGAAGGTATTGGCATTGGTAAGCTTACATAGCATATGTTTTTTTATTCTGGATGAGAGGAATTACACTCTATGGGAAGCCTATTTTGACACAAAATCAGTTTTTTAAACATTGTGAAGTTTACATTTATAGGTTTGGTTCGGTTTTTGCTTTTAGTATCAAGACCTAAAGCATTTTCCTGGAAATTTGTTTTTTTTTTTTAAAGCTTTAAAAAGTGATTTTTTGTTGAGAGCCACAGCATATCCATTTCATTAAGTGCCAGGCAAATGGACACACAGATCTGAGTCCAGATAGATGCAGGGAGTTTCCAATTTGCTTGCATTCCATGTAGTCTGAATAACTGCCTCTAGAGGTCACTCTTGACGATATTTTTAAAGGTGTTGGTTTAGATTCCGTGCACAGTCTTCGCTGCAGAAATTCTCAGAATAATCGAACAAAGGTCGCAAACAAGAGGCTCGAAATGTCAGGATGTAAGAATTGTGACTCGTTTTCAGTCCCACTTTGATGCTGTAATATGCCATTACGGTAGATTTGTGCATTAAAACGATCAGATATAATAACCGTTATTGACGTGCCCCCGCAGGAATAATGAGCCACTGAGCGGCTGACCTTAAGGACATTCCCTCTCAGACTGGAGAGTCTTCTCTGAGGACCCACATTATGAGTCTTATGCTTCTCCCATCCTTCGTGAGTTATTTCCAAATGCGGGGTGTCGTTTGGTCGTTTGGGGTGGTCCGGCACCCCGATACCCCGCCATCTGCGTAGGCAGTCCCCTTTCACAGTGCCCTCTTTCTGATATCCAAAGAGATATCTCCGGTGACCGCAGGAACCAGGTCCAAGATTGGCCCATCTGCTTATCTCAGATTGCAGGTTAAGTGTATGGGGGAGACAATGGCGGGACACAACTGCGAGCCAGGTTTGATATCCGAGACGAAAAAACAGGTGCTTCACAGTTTGAGTGCCTTCCAAAGACCACTTCTTACCCTGCATTGTGGTGTGTCCTTATTTGAGTCTTTTTTGTACCACGGTGACATCCTTGTCATCTTTAAATGAGTGGCCGTTGCAGGCCTCAGCAGACGAGCCAGTGTTTGTCCGCTGGGAGAAGGAAACGCCGCTGGGCGGCCGCTGCCCCCTGCACGGCAACAGAGAGGAAGTGGGTAAAGTGTGGCGTTGCCCCGCGACATGCTGCCGCAGAGCAGAGAACTGACACTACTACGGGATCTGAGTTGGGATTTCAGGTCTAATTCAAATCTGCTCTTGGGTGGGCGTTAAAACAGTTCTCTGCGTCAGCTGCCTTGGTCTAACCCGTTAAAAAGAGCCGGCGGATTGCGTTCCGTCCGGCAACGCTCCACAATCGAAGCCCAGTCAGTAAATCACTGGTGGCATCCCGGACTCTGGTTCCCTGTCCCAACTAAATGGTTTCTGTTTCTGTGATGACTGCTCTGTATCACTTTGCTCATAAATATTCACCAGCAGGCAGCTCTGGGCCATATTTTTTATTCCGAATGACTGGCAGCGCCTACGAGTCTTTGCATATCAATAGCGATTAAAATCGGAACCAAACAAGTAAGTCGCTCACTGCTAATGAGTATGCACAAGCCCCTGCCTTCACCCCAACATTTTAGGTCTAACAGTGCGGGGACAGAGCTTTCGATGCAAAACACAGACAGTCCGATATCACGTTACCGCTGATAAAGCATTTCTGGACACGGTTTAGTACCAAACCCTCTGACTTCTGTGCCGAGCATTCCAGAACCTCCAGGTAACCTTTTCCACAGGCATGCCTCGGAATGCGGTGCTGCGACCCCAGACGTTCTAAATGCCTCAGAGTCTGATGGATTTAAAAGGCCTGTCGTCTGCTCCCCCTGTTCTCACTGCACGTGAACCAGCCCCAAATATGCGCGCTTTTCAGCGCTCGCGGCCAACAGAGCACTAGGTGTCCTGGCCATTCACTTCGGTGGGCTGGGCCAGAGCTTAACTCTGGTTCCTGTAAATAGTGCCTGTTAAATGAAACGGAGCTCCTGACAGCTCCACTGCACAGGCACAAAAGCACGAATGCCCTGTGGACGTGGACCCATGACCAGTGAACGCCCTCGCCCATGCAAATTATCCACATATGTATGTTTGTACTTAGTACTTATGCACGCAAGACGAAATCTTACGGCGTTAAATTTGGCTGGGTGAAAAAAAGGAGGTTTTAATGGGAGAATCGTTTCATTCAGAGAGAAGAGAAGAGGAGACAATGGAGTGTAACAGGAGAAGCAGGTGAAGACAAAAAAGGTGCTTGGGAAATACTTCATAATGCTGAGTCCAGTTAAACAGACAATGAGAAGAGAAGGGGGGATGAAAACGAGAGAGAAAGACGATACCGGGTCACTCACACTCACACACACACTCACACACACACTCACACTCACACTCACACACACACTCACACTCACACTCACACTCACACTCACACACTCACACTCACACTCACACTCACACACACTCACACACACTCACACACACTCTCACTCTCACACTCACACTCACACACACACTCATACAGACACACATACAGACACACAGGCACACACACACTCACACAGGCACACACATACTCACACAGGCACACACTCACACAGGCACACTCACACAGGCACACACACACGCAGTCACACACGCACAGACACACAGTCGCAGTCACACGCACAGACACACACACGCACGCACAAACGCACACACACACAGCCACACACACGCAGTCACACACACACACACTTACACAGGCATACACTCACATACTCACACACATACTCACACACACATACAGACACACACACACACACGCAGTCACACACGCACAGACACACAGTCGCAGTCACACGCACAGACACACACACTCTCACACACAAACACGCAGGCACAAACGCACACACACGCATACTCACACACACACACAGTCACATACACACACACACACACTCTCACACACACACACACAAACACAGTCACACACACGCATACTCACATACACACACACATACATACGCACAACCACACACTTCACAGTTTTGTGTTATGGAATATAATTTAAATGTAGAAAAAAATAGAATTTCTAAGAATAGAGAATGGAATAGTAGAAAAACTAATCTTGTTTTGTTTATCTCGTACTACTTGAAATTGTGCAGAGATGTACATAAGACAGGATTGGTCACAGGATTACGTGTAGATAGGTTAGGTATCTGGGCTGAAAGGAAGTGAACGGAGCAGACATCTGTTCTAATTCTGTAGATATGGATCTGTTTCATCCTTTAAAAGATGACGAGAGTCTCAAAGCGTGTTTCAAAGCTCCCTCATTTACGTTAGAAATATGCAATTATCTCAATACAACAAACAAGAGGGTGAAATTAAATCCAGACCTGTAACTCCATAATCCACGACCCGAAACAAAGATTCCTTTAGGTCACAGAAGTGCCGTAGGTTTCAGGGTGGTGGTAGTGAGTTTTTTTAACAGTGACCTTTTCACCCACAAGAGTGCTTCAAAGTCAGAGTTCAGAAGCATCACTAAATGTTTTGTCCCTGAGAGAGAGACCTAACCAAAGTATTGTGAAATATTAGACAGGACCAGGTGTAGGATAATGTCTAGCACATGGTATGCTTGGCTTAGTGGCTTTACTGCTGAAATTTGTTATCATGTGTGTACTTAAAAGATTTTAACTTAAAAAGTTGTCTTTTTAAGGTCAACCCACCAAAAAAAAAAACACTTGAACATAAGTGGCTGAGGTTGCTAAGTGCTACATAAAGCTCTGGACTGTTGAAAAATCTACTACACTTCATGGGAGTTGTAGTCCACTCTCAGCCTTAAACAGAATAACTGAAAACCAGAGGGTACTTCTTATTTATATGAATGTTATTTATATGAGTTGGTGAAGTTTGATTTAAAAAAATGTCTGTGCAAAAACACATGTTACATGCTGGTTTAAGCGCACTAGATTGTTTTCTAGTGCAAGACATTTGAGGTCTCTTGATTCTGGCATAGTCTTTGTTTATATTTGATATAAATAACTATCGAAATGATCTCTATCTTGTTCAACGAGTGTTCTCAACAAACAAATTTAGGTTGTTCAGATGTTATTTAGGGTGAGGTAAGGTTAAATAATGACTAGAGAGAGTCTGGTGGAACAGATTATTTGCTTGCAAAACTGGCCTTACTCCACGGCCTCACCCTGTTGCATTCTTCATTTCATCCCGCAACCACAATCCCACGTTTGGCTTCTAAGAGGACTGGAAACTTTATCGTGTGTTCTGCGTTTTTAATCGATGTGACAATGCTTTCAGGATCCATTGGTTAATAAGTAACTGGGGGAAAAAAACAAAAAAACTGTGAACAGTCCCCACACTCCCTGGGTTTTAAAATACAACTCCATAAGCGTGTGCTGATTGTGTTAGATAGGTCAATGCTTTTGACCTACTTTCCATGTGCCGACCCAGATGACGGCAGCGTCGGTTATGTCAAGTAAATGACTGGGCAATTTATCCTCCATTTTGTGGAGAAGCATTCTCACGCGCAATCCCTCCGTTTTTGTCCTGTTTCTTCATCGCGACGCGCCGGGGCGTCGTGTGTTACAGTGTTTTTACGCCTCCCTTCGGCTCGAACGCGAACCCCTGTGATGTTTGTTATTTCTAAATAATCGAAATGACAGATTCACCTTCAAAATGAATCGGTTCTCATTCAGGCAGCAAGTGTAAAAATAAATAAAACCAAGCGTACCATCATTTCAAGGCACAGTGAGGTTAAAAAGAATGTTGTGATGAAATTAAAATTGTCGTATTCGGGGGGTCTTTAGCGTCTCCACGTCATTTGCCCTTCCTCTGCTTTGCGTCCTGTTAGACTTTAAAGCTGTTAAATCTTACAGTTTTTTCACTCATCAGACAAAACCATTTTCCATACACTTTTTAGACCACTTTAAGATTTAAGCATTGAATGTATTGAGGCAGGAAAATTCAGTTTCCGTGAGTCTAAAGTTAATAAAAAATTTATTCAGGTCCATCATTTCCAGACTTTACTAAAAGGACCAGCGTGACATGAAAATGTTAAAAGCAGGGTTTCCTGTTTTCCCTGCCAGATAAGAGAATTTCCGAGTGAGTTCAAAGATCTATTGTATCATTTAGTGAACTTAAAAGCTTTTTATCCAACTGCTTATTTATGACAAATGACGTCTGGAGAACTTTGAAGGACTTTGATTGTCTAAGGCGTTGCAGTGTCGGTTTGTAAAAGAAATGAGAAAACTGTCAATGCTCGGAACGGTCCCTACGTTATAGAGGTATCGGCTTTGAAAAAATAATAAAGACATCGATAACAATTGAGGGGATGTTCTGTGACGTTGAAAAGAAATGGTCTAGCTGTAACCTCTGGGAGTTAACAGTTGTTTCTGCTAAATGTTTAGGCAAGCCTTTATTCCTAGGCCACTCAATAGGCACCTGTGGGTTATCATGGTCACTTTGGTCAAAGGTGTTCATGGGAAGTGAGGTATTGGTTTTGTAACGGAAGTTTGAGCGTGGCTGGTGAGGGCAGCGTGCTCGATAACCACTTTCATGTGGTTTGCATGCAGGCTTCACCCCGTACCCTCCGGGAACCGCTCAATATCACAGAAAGGCCGGCCAACAATTTGGCATCCCCTGTCCCGTCAGTGGTTTCGACTTGTGTCCGATTTTTTTCCTTTTCACAGGCCTGGAGTGCACAGTGCAGTTCTAGGTCAGACTGAGTTCAGCAATGCGATGCTTTTTTCAAAGGTCGCAGTTCACTGGGGTTTTTCCACTGCTGCCTCAAACCAGCCTATCTATAAGCCTGGAAAAACATCTGATCGCTTGGTTAATCTCGTTTCTTCTGTTATTAATTTGTCGTAATTTTTTGGGAGAAGCCGTCCTCGGTAACTTCAGACACTAGATAGTACACCACAAAAAATCTAAAACACAATATATTCCTATTCCCATTATGATTAAACCGGAATTTGTGTTCCAAGATCAAAAAATATTACAAAGTATGTTAAATAAATGGCCGTTAAGGACGATACCTTGAATTGTCTTGACGCTCCTTGAAAGAGGAACTCATAAATTTGACATTACTTGTTATTTACATCATTGCTCAAAGTTCAACACGTTGTTATATCGACACTGTAAATGGTCAATTTTGAAAATGCAGTGCATTAAGACTACGGGCTCGTCTATATGGGAGACGAGAGTGTGAGAATGAGAATTTCAAATCCAAGTTCTGGTTTGGTTGGAGTGTATTCTTGAAGGAGCCCTGTGCCCTAGTCCTGCCTTTGAGTTAATCAACTCGGCCAGAAGTGCCACCAGCAGCTGGGCTAGTGTTTATGGAACTTGACAACATACACGCTAACCCAGCGCATAAGCCTGAGGGCGATGCCAGGAGGGAACATTTTTGACTCCTCAGCATTGGATAGGCGAGGAGAGCTTAATAGACAGCAACCGCGATCGTGATCCAAGCGACATTAAAGCTCGTCCATGGTGGAACCCATCCAACAGCGTCTATGTATCGAGCACAACTTTTTTCTCCGGGAATGCATTGCCTGCAGGGGCGAATCAGCACCAAGACGATGTGGACAGTGGACGCCAATGCCTTCTCTCCAGCGACGCCTTCTTGTTTATGTACAGGCAGATGATTGCCCTGGCTGCTATTGGTCAGGATGGTTGCTCTGGCTGCTATTGGTCAGGGTGGTTGCCCTGGCTGCTATTGGTCAGGATGGTTGCTCTGGCTGCTATTGGTCAAGAGTTTAGCCCTTCCGAATGCATAATGGCTACAGCCGTAACAGCGCTGTATAGCAATCAATGCCAAAGGTTCCGGTTTTCACATTGCTGCCCTCAGAATCATGATCGCTCTCTAGTGGCTCTCCACGGGCATGTGCAACAATTAATAAAATAGCAATAAGCAGTATGTAGTGTGGCGGTGGGGGGGGATTTTCAACCTGATTATTGAAAATGTTTTGAATAGTAATAAGTAACTGAACCACTGTAATTACATCAACTTTCCTTCTACTTGAGCTGACAAAGCACAGGAAAAAAAACAAAAACTTTTCTTTCCCCCAAGTCGCAGGACGTGAGACAGTAGGCAGGTCGATACTCCGTTGTTCTGCGCAAGTTAAATTTATCCGCTGTGATAAATCATCGTAGGTTCTCTGCGACAAGGGCGAAAGTTCAATTGATCACACACTCGGAAACACATGCCCCGACACGCTCCACCAATCCCCAAAGACATTGACAGTTCGGTGAGGGCACGCTCCACTAATCCCCAAAGACATTGACAGTTCGGTGGGGGCAGACCAAGGACTGTGATGTAACGTGCCAGTTCCAGGTCAGCCTGTTGTCTGCGAGCGAGGTGGGGGCGGAGGCCCGCGCGGACGGATCACTCTGTGAATCGGGCTTGTATTCTACGCTGTGCGCTGTCATTTTTAAATTCCCACTGACACAGTCCTGAAAAGTTCCCAAGACACGGGCTATCGTTCCGCCGGACGGTCGGAGAGGGGGAAACCAATCCCTGGCGATTTCACACTCAATTGCAGCCGAATAACGATCGCGTCGTGAGGGGAGGGGAGG
>JAOYSI010006024.1:0-13130 GCA_025775065.1 Hiodon alosoides | reverse complement strand
AGTGCAGAATCCCCACAGTGCTGGCTGGTTTATAGTGCAGGATCTTGACAGTGCTGGCTGGTTTACAGTGCAGAATCTCAACATCGATGTAGATGGAACTAAGCACAAAGGACCTACAAATGTCTTAAATCCTTAGTTTTACACCAATGGAAACATGAGAAGCTTGTAAGTCCACATCCTGGGAGTTACAAATGGGAGCTCAAATTATGTTTTAACATATTAAGGACAAACAGAGAACAATGCAAGTTGAACAAGATCAAGTTGTTACTCCTCTTGAAAACACAAAGTTCACCGATCAGTTCCCATGAGACAATGGGGTAAAAGTCAACAAAGGCCTCTTTGCTTCATTTTAAAGAGTAACACAAACAACGAGCACAATGTGGACAATCCTAAAACCGCTGAGGAACTACCCTCCACCGGTCTCAATTAACAGTGGCTGGAAACACCTCCCAGCATTCCTATATGCAGTTTCTGCAGCCTAATGCAACGTCATTAAAACCGAGATGAAACCGGGGAAACCGGTAGTCTAACTCGGCTAAAAGGCCCACATTAGCAGAGTGAGCAATGAGAAGAGTAAACAAGGCATTCACAAGGTTGTCGTTTTACCGCTGAGACTCCCAGATCTTAATTACCGCGGACCGGTGTGGTTACTCACGCCACAAACTAGTCACTCTCTTTATCAGTAATCTTAATTACCGCAAAATAAAAGACCAGTGGATTTACTAGCATCTTTACACCTGAAGGGCTGAATAACCCTGAATTCACACAAGGGTCGCTCGCTCCCATCGGCCAGAGACTCTCAGGCACAGATTTCGGGCATCACACGCTGGACCGTTGTTAATCCTGCAGTGCTTACAGATGATTTATACTCTACTTGGTGTGTGTCAGCCACATTAAAAACAATACTTCACATTAACAATCAAGTTTCCTCTCCAGCTTGCATGCCCCATATTACTCAAAAACTTTTGTTTTTCCTGAAATAAATTTAAACTAGAGATCAAATTCCCATGCTCCAGGACTTAAATAAAACTCCCTGCGGACACAGTACTGAGGCTTAGCATGCTAAGTAGAATAGGTCGCCTGTATAACTGGTCAATAAAGGCATTTTGAACGTCTCCAGGACGAAATACAGAAACCCAGCAACGGAGAACGAGACGCAGAGACACATTTGGAGAGACAGAGAAATTTGCTAAGAGACCAAAGTCGGGAGGGCAGGTCACGGACGGGAGTCACCAGGGCCCCATTCAGCCCGGAGCGAGAGGCCCTGGCCCGGACCGGGGAGGCAGAAGAATGGCCGCCCTGTTCGCAGAGGCTGGCCGACTTCCCTGGGTTTTGTTTGAGCAGGATGTGTTTCGCATGCTCCTCTTCAGGAGCTTGGCCAGCCGAAAGGGGGAACCTGTGCAGACCTTGGGAGTCCGGGACAAAACAGCCAATGATTCACTCCCATCCGAAGCTCCTGATGTGGCTGACGTAGTTCCCTGCATCCAACACCCAACATCCAACATCCAATGCCCCACGCCTGACGGAGGGCGGCGGGGTGAAATAAGGGCTACTTGGGTTGAGGGCGTGGAGTAAAACATGAAAGCAGAAAGCCTGACGGAAGGCTAAGGGGGGTGAAATAAGGGGTACTTGGGTTGTAGCTCATATAGAAGCCTACATTCAATGGGAAACTTTTTTTTCTGAAGCCACTTTCTGGCAGCCGGGGTTGTGGTCTAAAACTTTTCTTCAGGGTAGCATTTACCCTGATGAATGTTTAAATAAAGCTTAACCGCTGAACTTACAAGATTAAACCCCCCTCTCATTATTTTCCCATGACGGATTTGAAGGTAAACCTTCTGGGCACCTGTCTAATCACATGATCACATTACCCTGCTTCTTTGGCCCTCAGCGAGGCGAGGCGAGGCGAAGAACACACTCCTGTTCTCAGCCAATGGAGCCGGCGCTTTTGCTGCAGGTGAATGGCACAATGCCAAGGGCTACAGCCAATCAGCCAGCCTGCAGGTTTTACACACAGGAAGGCTTCCAACTGGGTCAAAAAGAAAAGTCATCCCATTAGCATCGGTTTTCATAAACCATCAAAAGACATTGAGATAAATATGATATTAAGGCAGCGAAACCATGCTAACGGTATAACCGTCTGTCCAAGCCCTTAGGCACACAGACTGTACACATCTGTACACAGACTACGCAGGTGCGGCTCTTGACTCTTGAGAGTCCACTCAGCAGAGTCCCTGCAGCGATGCAGAGATGGCGTGTTAGCAGCCTGTATTGCAGAGCATTGAATATCCATCCAACTCCACCGGTTAAAGAGAGCCTAGAACGTACATCCAACTCCACAAATTAAAGAGAGCCTAGAACATCCATCCAACTCCGCGGCTTAAAGAGAGCCTAGAACGTACATCCAACTCCACAGGTTAAAGAGAGCCTAGAACATCCATCCAGCTCCACAGATTAAAGAGAGCCTAGAACATCCATCCAACTCCACAGGTTAAAGAGAGCCTAGAACATCCGTCCAGCTCCACGGTTTAAAGAGAGCCTAGAACATACATCCAACTCCACAGGTTAAAGACAGCCTAGAACGTACATCCAACTCCACAGGTTAAAGAGAGCCTAGAACGTACATCCAACTCCACAGGTTAAAGAGAGCCTAGAACGTACATCCAACTCCACAGATTAAAGAGAGCCTAGAACATCCATCCAACTCCGCGGTTTAAAGAGAGCCTAGAACGTACATCCAACTCCACAGGTTAAAGAGAGCCTAGAACGTACATCCAACCTCACAGGCAGAATAATAATTTGCCTAGTCACCGGCGCAAACAGTTAAACCCGAAGGGACCACAGTATAGTATTCATCAGCAGGATTGTACCATGTAAGCACAAGTCGTACCAGCCCACACTTACAAACACTTAGTTGTTGTTATGGAAGCTCATATCCAGCGAGACGCTACCATTCAGCACAGCCTGCACCCTCCAGTGACTTGCAATATTTACTGATTAGTGAAGGTTTCTGTTGCATGTGGGTGTGGAATGATAACACGTTAATATTATTCTCCTGAACAGAGCTCTGCACCTGATTGCGTCACACAGTTTCTCCAGCTTGGACAGTGGTACATTCATGCAGAGAACGGGCCTGTCCATCTCAAAGATGCTGTATTGGGCTGAGGTCTGGGGACTGCACAGGCCACTCGAGTAAACTGAACTCGCTGGAACCACTCTGAGACGATGCATGCTTTTTGACGTGGTGAATTATCCTGCTGGAAGTATCCATGTGATGAAGCGTAAACTGTAGCCATGATGGGATGCACCTGGACAGCAACAATGTTCAGGTACGCTGATGTTCAACGCAGCTCAATTGGTATCAAGGGACCCCACACCACTACCCCACCATCACCACTGGGTACAATGAGTCCATGGACCAATCCTGCCTGCTGTTTTCACCAAATCTTGACTCTGCCATCGGCATGGCACAACTGGAACCTGGATTTGTCAGACCTAGAAAGTGTTAGTCCACTCCTCAGTTGTCCAGGGTTGGTGATTTTGAGCCCAATAGAGCTGCTGCTCCTTGTTTTTAGCTGATAGGAGAGGAACCCGGGGTGGTCGTTGGCAGTAGCCTACCCACGAGCCCAGGACCGACGAGCGAACGGGCTGGTGTACCTAATAAACTCACCACTGAGTGCGTGTATAAATACCCACGACCTCAGGAGACTACTGCCAGCCATCATTCCACCCAGGACATGTCACAACAAAGAATACCAGACATGCTGTCAAATATCCTCAGTTCCCAACAGGGAAAAATGACTTTTAGTTTTAGTAACTGTTTTATATTTCTTTCCACCGATAAGATTTTAATCACTTTTTCACCTTAGTACTAGAATACAATTAAAATACAAAGTACAAGGCATTTAACTGCGTGAAGAAATCTTACCATTTGAAAGCAAACTTTCCTTTCCAATGTGGAACCAATAATATGACTTCAGTCATTGTAAGCTACTCTGGGTTTCTTCCATAATACAGACTACACTTAAAACAAGGCCACTGTGTTTTTTTACAAAAAACACAACAAACCTAACCCTAACCCTAACTCTAACTCTAACTCTAACCAAAGCAACAGCCCTTCAATAAATGATTAATTTGAACATTAATGCTACTCGGACGATTTAGAGCTTATTTCCATTCTGTGTACACGCAAATCTTGAAGTTGCAAATATGGGAAGTCGAAGCGCATTTTCATTCAAATGATAGCAGAAAAACCAGCACAATATTGGCTGATTTCAGTATAGTGTGCCCAACAAAGGGGTTTAGTTTTCCACAGTATTCTCTGTAAAGTGAACCGCCTGCAGTAACCTCAATAACATCTCATTATATTAGCTATACCATCTGTTCATAAAGACATTTCACAACAAAAGCCATTCCTTATGAAAGGTTTTAAAATGCATCACGAGCCGGGCTCTACGTCGAGAGTGAATACGTCCCTATACAAACTCCTATAACAATTTAGGCCCACTTCATTGGGAGTGGCATTTTGGGGCAGGAAAAATAACTGCGACAAAACATGACACAACCCTAACCATGATTGCTGTGTTTGCATATAACAACAACAATATGAATTATGTTTCACCTGATTAACTACCTCACATAACATTCTTGACTTTTTATTAAGTTTAATTAAGAGAAACTGCCCCTCTAAATGTTGGATTGTCCCTAAAGCACACGTGTTCCAGGTTAAAAATAAGTGTAGAACCTCGAATAGGCTCAACAACACCACCATTAACACATGGAAACGGGACACTAACTCGCATGTCACTTTTGGGACGCTAACCCAGGCTACTTTGAGGTGCTATCGCGCGTCATTATGGGAAGCTAACTCGCGTGTCACTTTTGGGCCGCTAACCCGGTCTTCACCTTTGGGACGCTAAGTTGCGCGTCACTAATGGGACACTAAGTTGCGCGTCACTAATGGGACGCTAACCTATGCGTCACTATGGGGACGCCAACCTGCACCACTTTGGGACGCTTCAGGGCAGCGCTGTGGCTTCAGGGCAGTGCTGTGGTCCGCCGGGGGCGGTCCGGCACAGTGGCTGGGACAGGACAAGGCTCGCGACCTCCAGTCTCATTAGCCCAGTGCACTCCATCAGAGCAAAGGTGTTGCTCTGGTGAGATAGGGGTTTAAGCGCTGAATGTTAAGAGACCACATTCATTAGATTTTTTCTCTACAGTTTACATTACTTTTACATCCAGTCATTTTGTCAGCTGCTATCTTTGTTCAGTGCAGCAGTGACTCACAACTCTGGTTGGGAAGCACTACTGCCCTGCTGATTAAACTCTAACTAAGCACCGAATTACAAACCTGAAGATTTCAAAATCCTAACACAATTGTGTAAACAGCTTAATCCCTAACAGTTTTTAAACTAAGTAAGTAAAACTGTTAAGGCAAATGATCGGGTAAAATAAAGAGCTTGGTAGAAAAAGGATTTTTTAAAAGGGTGACATACTGTTTCTGTTCCCTGAAGTGAAGTTTTAATCACTACCACAGCTTGGAAGTTTTTTTTTTATTATGAATGAATCTGATGCTGCACCCGTCAAGCAGAGGCACAATAGAAAATAAACTGATTTGTAAAACATCTCCAGACATCTCCGAATAGCTGAAGCATGCTGATCTACGCAAATCGACCGATACACATCCAGCTGTGACCACTCAGTGTAACGTCTGCTAAAACTGATCCACACCAACAGGCCCTCGACACACAGTGGGGTCACTTCCCTGTCCCCATGGGGCGATCTAGGCCAACAGGCCCTCGACACACAGTGGGGTCACTTCCCTGTCCTGTGGGGCGATCAACGCCAACAGGCCCTCGACACACAGTGGGGTCACTTCCCTGTCCTGTGGGGCGATCCACACCAACAGGACCCCAAACACACAGCACTTACCTGTCCCATCCCACCATCCTACACCCTCCCAAACCGCAAGCATCAGACAAACCTCTGCCTAGCGGGACCAGTATCCTCCAGGCCACTATCAACTCCCATCAAACTAAACTGAGCAGGCCTCTGTCTGACTGTTCTCAATGCAGTCAAGCAGCTACAAGTGCTCATTGGCATCACTGGTACTATATTGAACAAAAACGAATAACTTCATCCTGAATTGTGGGAGATTTAAGGGCTTGCGCAATCCAGTTGGCATCCTCTCAAACTACGAGCAGCTTTGGTCTGGGGGACAAAGTTGTGACCATGACAACAGATACAGCAGCTGATATGCTCATGGCTTTGGGTACTCAGGACTAAAGCTATATAAAGAGTCGGGGAGCGCCTGAAGGCAGCAGCATTGTGGATACAAGCCACAATCTGGAGTAGCGTCATATACCATCATATGCCAGCATTTTTTCAATTCCAGGTAAAGTCTCCAGGCCGCAAAGAAGTTTAGAAAAGAGAGGCAGAGGACCTCGGAAGTCTCGTCACTATTTAGTCAGAGGCGGGGACAGGGGTGGAGAAAAGGGTGAGCGATCTTCATGTTTGATTTAAGAAACCTGCAGCCATCTGACAATGCCACGTTTTCTCTGCTTTTCGGTTTCCTGCTCTGCAAGCAAGAGATACTCGATCGTGATTGAACAAAGTTAATATAAATACTTAGTAAATCAAACACAAACAAAACTAAGGTGCAACTGGAAATCCCGGCGACCAAAAAAACAACAGCTGCACAAATTGGACAGGTAAGCATGGCTGGAGGAAGGTCCGGACGTGGCCTGTCCCACCCCCACACAAAAACAAAAACACACACTGCTCCACTTCCTCTGACACCCCCTCCTAGGTTGACCGAGTGGCGCTATTGACACGCCATTCCATGGTCTCTTGGCTTTATTCTACTCAGAGAGACAACAAAAGGTGTCGATGGCCGCACCCTTCCGCTCAGGATGCAGGATCACTCAGCATCACACGCACAACGCCTCTGCAGTCAGACCCATGGCCCAGTGTAGACCTACGTCTGATGGCAGAGAAACCCCCAGTGTAGACCTACATCTCACGGCAGAGAGACCCCCAGTGTAGACCTATGTCTAACGGCAGAGAGACCCCCAGTGTAGACCTACGTCTCTCGGCAGAGAGACCCCCAGTGTAGACCTACGTCTAACGGCAGAGAGACCACCAGTGTAGACCTACGTCTCACGGCAGAGAGACCACCAGTGTAGACCTACGTCTCTCGGCAGAGAGACCCCCAGTGTAGACCTACGTCTAACGGCAGAGAGACGCTCAGTGTAGACCTACGTCTGACGGCAGAGAGACCACCAGTGTAGACCTACGTCTCACGGCAGAGAGACCACCAGTGTAGACCTACGTCTCACGGCAGAGAGACCACCAGTGTAGACCTACGTCTACACTCAGCGACCTACGTCTAGATCCCTGAGTGGCCTATGTCTGACGGCAGAGAGACCACCAGTGTAGACCTAAGTCTGATGGCAGAGAGACGCTCAGTGTAGACCTAAGTCTGATGGCAGAGAGACGCTCAGTGTAGACCTACGTCTACACTCAGCGACCTACGTCTAGATCCCTGAGTGGCCTATGTCTGACGGCAGAGAGACGCCCAGTGTAGACCTACGTCTCACGTCTCGACTGGCTCAGAACCACCCCTCCAGGGCCATGCAGGACCTTGACTAAATCTCTTTGGAATGCCTTTGGATGCCTGGACACATACTTCCCGGTTACACACGGATGACAGTGGGGATTAAAAGTGAACACTGCAGTCACGCAGGGGAGCGAGTCGCAGGGCCGTGCCTGCCCAAAAGCAACGCTGCATTCCTGAGGCAGATGAACGAGACACCCTCTCGTGGCGCAAGGTCAACGCTTTCGATGCAAGTCTGACCTCCTGCCGACTTCAGAACTCGCCGAATGTCCCCGGCCCAAAAATATCCTTAGTAAACCTGCCCAAGTCCCTCCAGCCATTAAAAACCTGACAGCCTTCAAACAAGATGGCAGGAGAACGAGAAGAATGTTTGTCCATGTATTTCCAGCCACAGGCTGGATTGAATCTCTTTCACCCCCCCCGTTTTTTCAGCAAGTGCAAAAATTCTCCTCACTCACTGCGCGCCTAGACAGACCGGCCAGTCCTAGAAAGGCTTATCTCTATGACTAGGGCCCTTGTGTAACAGACAAGGCTGCGCTCGCCAGTGTCTGCAACCCCAAGCTATGCTTTTCATGTCTCGGTCAAGACAAGCGCTGCATGAGAATCCCAGCACCCAACCTCAGCGTTATCTGCTTCACGACCTCTTCAGTCAAATGGATTTGATGGTCAAATGGATTTGACTCGTCGGTGAAAAGGGCTTTGATGTTATCTGTTGCTGACTGATGTGGTTTGAAGCACTAATGATTCCTAACAGACTTCAATGGGAAGCGTGAAATTCCTGGTCAAAATGTGTTCATGCAAGGAAAGACCATAAATTCACCTAAGGGGAAGAAGGTGCTTCATGCTAATTTAGTGGCTGCAATAGTAGAGACGCTGCTGGGGTTACCTTCACAGTTTTAACTACAGGAAAAGATTAAACGCATGGGTCAGTGATCAGGCAGGTGGGATGTTTTTGACAACCACTTTACAGTGGTCTCCTTTACGCTACTAAAACTCAAGTCAGGCAACTTACCAGCCGGCCTAAGACTGCAAAAAAGCGGAGGATATATCTCAAATTTCCCATGATTTCAGAGTGTGAGTGGAGAAACCCTGTGAAGAGACTTCCACAGGACTTGGAGGTGTAGGACTGTAGGACATGCTATGCACGTCCTGGTCAGGGGACCGACCCCCTGTGCTTCCATGGGATGAGGCATCACACATACAGAGCAGTTTCCTGCTCTGGCACTGGGAGGCCCCGTCATTGTTAGCCTAAGACCAACCAATAATGAAGCCGGGTCTGATGCCAGCAGCCCCGCCCCTCTCCAAACCCCAGAAACAGAGCAAAGCCCAATGAAAGGAGCGTTTCCTTCAAGTTAGCTGTCCCCAACACAGACGGTTCCCCAACAACTACCCCAGGCCTCCCCTCTCCCGTTTCCTCCGAGCTCAACATTCCACGTAGCCTCTGAGGGAAGGAGAAAAATGTCATGGAAAACAGAAGTGGAGGGAGGAGTGGGAGAGAGAGAGGAAACGCCACACAGTCCATCCAGACCAACCACTCAGTCCTGTCAGACCAAAACTTTAACATACAGGCCCATTTTTATTATGATCTACCCCTTTGCGTCAGCTTGGTGAGGATAAGACCTTTTACCCCTTTCGTAACACCATTAACCCCTTTGTTTGTGTTCAATGTAGGCGCCAACATCAACATCTCTTTCTTTAACAAAACAAATGCAGGGACATCTCGGAGATTCAACATCAGACTCTTGCATCCAGGAAATGGAACAAACGTTCTCACTCAGTCATTCTGAATAGCGAGGGATGTGCTTGACCTTGTATAAGGAGGGGTCATTCAAAGTAATAACAGACAGGAAGCCAAGTCCATCGCTACTTAGAGTGCTGGAAAAGTTTATTTACTACTGAGAATCAAGCCTGAACAAAGGCGAGCGTCAACGTTCATATTTTCCCTTCGGGATAACAAAATTAAACTCCGAGGCACAAATTCAATATGACCTTCCCTTTTAAGGTGACAACACTGACATAAACTTCAATGAGAAATATTTTCTTCCAAGCAGCACGAAATGGTCTTCTACCGTGCCGCCGCAGGCGACAGTCTATCACAGATGGTCAATAAGGAACCAACGATCTATCAAGTCTGACAGGACTTTTGCCTTAGAAAAAAGTATATTAGCATAACTTTGAAATCTCTATCACACCCCATTGCCACGTTCTTGTGTTACGCCTGCCTTTCCAGTTTGTATTAAAGAACTAAGCAATATATAGTAAAATCACACATTTGAGCATTTCCGTCAAAAGCAAACTACCAATTGCACAACTAATTTTAGTTTTGATCTGCTCTGCTCTGGAGCTAGTGTAAAATATGGATACCGCGTAACAGCGGAAATCTGAATGTAGGGATCCTTTTCTAGGAGAAAACCGGCTAAACTAACAATCAAACATTTCACTAGCAAGCGGAGCAGCTACAATTTAATTAACCGTATTAAGCAGTTAACGAAAAGAAACGTTCAACAAATATTTGGATGGCTTATATTTTCGGGCAGAAAATAAGGCAACTTACGGATTTTGATTTTCTTGTGATCCAACTTGCGGACAGAACTTTGCAAAGTTTCCAGGCGTAGTTGTATTCTGCAGGATCTTTGCAACACAAGTACAGCCTCAGTTTCTATCTCAAGAAATATGCTGCTTGCGTGTCGCGATAGGTCGGAAAGTTGACGGATTACAGTGGACAGTGTATGACAGCAAACCTCTTCAAGAGATGTAAACAAAACGGTCTTGCGAATTTTGTAACCATCCTTTCCGACGACGATGCCCTCTTCGCGGTCACCCGGCACAGATTTGTTAGCCTCCTTATTCAACCTGCTCAAGTGCCGGGGTTCCACGGTCCTTTCGTGAAAAGGCATTTTCACAAAATTCGGCGAAAATAAGTAAACTAAAAATGTTTCAGTTTAGCATCGAAGTTAAACCTCTAGCGTTTTAAACAACTTTGCATCTTTGCAAACGAAATATCCCGCCATAATTCACAAAGGATGCAAAGTTCAGCTGTTCACGAAGCGTTCTCAAGTCTGTAGAGAACCACTGACAGTCAAAACTGGACACCGAACTGCAAGGACTGGATGACGAAAGGTGAGTAATAAAACGTGGAACACATGCAACCACCTGTAGCAGGGAACTGGAGTCTTGTTCTTAATCGCGCAAGGGAAACGTTGTGGAAAAGTTACCTGCGTTTCTCTATTGGTGGTTATGCGCTGGCTGAAGAAAAATGCGGACTGGAGCTTGACTTGGGATCGTCCCTCAGCAGAGCATAATTTACCAACCTAACACGTATCGAACTGTGCAATAGAACATGCCATCGTTAAATTAAATCATATTTTGAAGATATAACATTATTAATAAATATGAATTATCTTCGTCAGAATCAACGCAGTTATCCGGGCTGTTCTATTTTGTTATTGACTTTTAAATAATATTAAACTGTTGATCCAATTTAAGAGCACAGAGGGAAAATAATTTTCAGTTATACCCTTTAACACATTTTGGCCGCAATAAAAAGTAATTTACTCTGGACGTGGGCAGCTAGACAGAACTAGGCCATTTAGAAAATGTTGATTGTTGATCCTGAAGTTCACCATTCAGTAGGCTAAATAATAAATAAAAAACAGATAAACAAATATTCACCATCACGTTACACTTTTCTTATTTTTAGTCAGCTAAATAGATAAAACTAATTTCAATCTGTACATTAGAAATTAAGAAATCATTGTAACCGTATCGCAACGATTTAAAAAATTGCAATACTTGGCACCCTCGTGTGGTCGAAACGGAACATAACTACGTTATTGGCTGATACACGTGGAAGTACTCGGGGAGAATAACAAACGATTATAAATCAGGTCAAGCATTAAAATCTTCAGATATCTTAGTAGAACAAATTAAAACAATATCTACGTTCACAAGAAGCGTTTTAATTCCCTTTTGTTTTGTTTTTTTAATAGTAAAAGCATGAACGAGGTCGAGCGTTTCGCAATACTAATTTTATCTGTACCCAGCAAGGCAATTGAGTAATCTTCTGAAGCTTCATAGATTTTTTTTTCTTTTTAAGAAATAGATTTAGTGAAGGAAAATATTTATTAGACGTATATGTGTTAGACGGGGAAAATTAAATAAAATAATTAATTGTTGTAAGTAGTCCTGGTAGAGGCAGTAGTGCTTGGCTATATTAGACAGATCTAGTACTGTTTTGTGCCAACCTTCCATGTAAAATTACTGAATTGTTCCAATATAAAACCTTATGATTCACAAGATGTAAACGCCTAAACTATCAGACACCCGGGAAATTGTAATAGCTGAGGCCTCTGAATCAAGTCCCTATCGTCGCTTTTAATTTATAAATGATGTCCCACTTTGTCGGCAGTAATAGTAGTCTGTAAAAAGTGTGAAATAGGATTACTTCAGACCTTAACAGGCAATACTACGGTTTAGCCCAAATTATTCCAAATACTGTTTCACAAGTAACATGTTCTTTTCAGCCGTGGTTAATTCAGTCTGCGAGTTGTGGGTTTAAGTATAATAGTTTATAGAAGACCTAATGGTACAAGATACAACCAACCTACTCCCTGTTATTAAAAGTGGGGCTTACCAAAAGCCAGACATCAGTGGTTCTGAGTGGTATTCAGTTTCTGGGGCACATTTGGCTGCAGAAACTAACCAAGAACCCCATCAAAAGTGACTCCAGTCCAAGAAAAAGAGACAAAAACGTCCTTCTTCAGAGGAAAAATATGGAGAGGCCTTGATGGAAAACATGCAGTTAGCTGTGGTTGTAAGGTGAACAGGGAAAGCAAATCCAGACCAAACCAGCGGGGGTTAAACCGGGCCATCTCGCTTCCATGCCCAGGTGACAACTTTGCAAGCCAGATTGTTTCAGAAGTTGCTGTGTGCAAAACCGACATTTCTTACAAAATGTTTTTGGGAAATTCACATTTGATAAGTGAAAATACAGTAATATTAGTAATAGTAGTTGAAAATGTATTTTCTTGCTCTTTAATTGATATTAAATATTAATAGGTCATTTAATATTTTTTTTAAACTATACCCAATTAAACATGATTGTGCATTTTGGGGTCCCAAGGACAAGGACTGAGAACCACTGCTACAGAGCTGTATATCCAGCACCGTAGCACACCGAACCAATAATATCCAACATGTGTGCCACAAACAGGTGGTACCCGGTAACCACAATAAACTCACATGTCATTTTATTTGTGCCAGTGATGAGGGGTAATGCTTAGGTCAGGGGTCAGGAGCAACATGCAGTGAACAGAAACGGAAGGCCATGCTCTTCTTTGCTGTTGTAAAAAGCATATTTATTTTAAACCAAGGGGGACACAGTCAGATGTGATCAATAAGACATTCAGAAGGATATGTTGCCCGCCCCCCGCGCGCCCCCCGGGGGGGGGGGGGGCGGGGGGCGGGGGGGGGGGGGGGGGGGGGGGGGGGGGGGGGGGGGGGGGGGGGGGGGGGGGGG
>JAOYSI010006023.1:0-13131 GCA_025775065.1 Hiodon alosoides | reverse complement strand
CGCCGGGAGCTTCATGGCATGGGTTTCCATGGTCGAGCAGCTGTATGCAAGCCTTACATCACCAAGCACAATGCCAATCGTCGGTGTGGTGTCATAAAAGCTCCTGTAGGTGTAATGTGTAGGTCTCCAAATACTTTTGTCCATATAGTATATTTAAGTTAATTATTTGTCATCCAAATATTTCCCCAAATATAACCAATGCCACCTTACAATGATTTCAGTGCTGTAAAATAAATGGTCAAAAAGACCTTAATTCCAATGTAGCATTTGTAATCTAGTCATTTGAGAGAATTGGTGAGGGGTCTAAATAGTTTTTCAAGGTACTGTATGTCTCCAAATATGGAATTTGATGACTATAAAACCCATTTTGTTTGTGTGTCAGAAATGACGTCTAATGCCTAAGGACACACTATTGTGAATTACAAAGATGCAGCACAAGCTTTCTGCAGTATGTAGGAATTTTAGGAATTCTCTGCTACAGAATATAAGACGTTGTACAACACTGAGATGTTTAAACAGTGGTGAAATACTTCACAAAGTTTAACCAACTCCTTTGATAAAGCTTGGAGGACACTCATGAGTCAGGTCTGAATGCTACTGCGTGCATTCTAAAGAGGATATGAACATAAGGGTACCCATGGGCCTACTCCCGTCCCACATTCGGCATACAATATTACCTAGCTCTATATAATCAAATCTAAACTGATCACTCATGACAGATGCCGAATCAACGTGACCTGCTCAGGGACAACCAAATTTAAAAATGTATCTTATTGCTTAGGCATGTAACAAAAAGATACCAGAAGAAATGTACAAAGTAAGAATTTCACAATTATAGAGGAATAACTATTTTGTCTGTTTTTTCCCTGTATTCTATTATTTCACTTTTAGATTTATTTATCGACTTAAAATTGGAATCACTGTAATTGTTTTATCAAGTCAAAGTCAAAAAAATTTTTTAAAAGAAAAAAATTCTTCTGTGGGGGAACAGGCTTTGGATTCGAGTAATACATAAAGTCTTTGGAGAACTTTTTAGAAAGACACTGACCAAGAACATGAGAGTACCTTTGTCTTTGGCTGTGTGTTACATGGGCCGGAGGAATACACAAACAATGTTCGACAACTTCATCTGCAACTTTAAGAGAAACGTTCCAGGAGTGAGAAAGAGAAATGTGAAACAGATCAGAACCCGTTTAATTTTCAGTAGAAGTAACATATTCCAAAAACTAAAAAATATGAATGAGTACATAGGTTGCCAGATGTAACTATATTTCTCTTTCAAACCGATATCCAAAGCCACCCTGAGGAATAATGAAAGAGTTTTCTTATCCTGCTGATGAAGATGCCTAGATTATCTCGATCTGGGAGTACGCCTGAAAGCACAATATAATGATGAATAAAACAATATTTTAACAGAGAAAAAGGGTAAACTGTGAAAGAAAAAAACTTTTAATAAACTGGCCTCAAAATATATTAATTCCGTATCCAATTAAATCAAAACGTTATTTTTCTATGTTGCCTTTGGCAAATCTAACCTCTTAATACAAAAATTAGTTGAACCTATTTGTGATATGTGGTTTATACATCTGATCAGCATCATCCTTTGGCATGGTTCCATCAATGTATAGCCAGATAAATAGAACATATGCAGGAAATGACCAGGCCCATGAAGGAAAAGCCCATTTCAGTGGTGGCCCATGAAGGGACAGAGCGATGCCTTGTCAGCACAGTAGATGAGGAAAACCAGCTGATGCTTTTCTGGTAATTTGCATCATGAACATAAAAAAAAAACGGAGACCAAACGGATAGCTGTGACCAAGACTAGAGCAGGAGAAGTGAAAGTTCTGGAATAAAGCCTCACTGCATAACATGTGCTAATGTGGAACTAAATGTAGACCAATTTATTTTTCACCTTCCTGCATTGCACTTTAAAACCTTTTAATAAGTACTGGATTATGGCTGTTCTTAGAGCCATTGTAACAACGTTATGACAATGTATTCTGTCAAACTCTGAAAGAGGGTTCTTTGAATGTTGGTTTGTCTGTTATTTTTGTCACTCTGCCTTTCTTTTGTAAGATTACTCTTGCAGTTGAATGTTAACAGGACTGCTCAGTATTGCCACTACATTTCACACAGGCCTTGATATTAAAGTACAAATACGCATTGTTTGCCTGACAGCAAGCAAACCCCTTGTGTTGGAACCATTTGTCTCTAAAGTGAAGAGCAATACTCAGCCTGGCAGAATAAGGATTCTCTCCAAAAATCAAACCCAGACTCTATATACAAATTATATTCACATATACATATATCATTTATATTGAACCGTTCACTCTGGGACTAGTACAAAGGGAGGTTTCGTGAGCTATCTTTCTAAAGGATACTGCTTCTGAGGGTCGAACACTGAGCCCACGCACACAGAGTCTGTTGTTCCCAGCATGGACAGAGCATGCTGATTAATGGAAGCGTGAGCTGGTGATAAAAGTATTAACTTCTCCATGTTGTGAGAATGATATATTTCTCTGAAATAAATTCTAGCCCTTCGTGATACATTATAAATTCAGTTCAATATCTTCATGGCTACAGTGAAACATTTAATAAACTCCTTTAGATTATTCTCTGTGTTTCCGGTTTGGTTTGGCTCAATAAATGTGTAAAAATAAAAAAAATAAAAATGTTTCACTCGCACAATATAAATTACTGTCACTTCTTACGGAATATCATTTATTGATATTCTATATAAAATATATTGTGTAACCTATAACCGATAACCAATATTGTAGAATCTTGTAAACTGATTATTCGTACATGCTCTCCATGGCTAAGACCTTGTTACGACAAAATTCTGAATAACACTGGGAGCTTCTGAAAATTGCTCATAAAAGTGAACCAAAATATCAGATAATATAACATGTAAGGGATGGCTGAGTGGCTGAAATTTCCCCCTGTATTTCAGAAGTCTCATTCACCCTACCAGGACAGTTATTCATTCAGTCAAAGATATATTATTTAATTATGTATTTTATCACAGAAACTTTTGTCTATCTTAATTATTTAAAGGGTGCACGTTTGTATGCAGATCGTTGGTAACGCAAATTGCAAATCGTGCTAGAGAGGTGCCGATGTAACCTGAAAGGTGATTTAAAATAAACATTAACTTCCAGGCGCTATGTAGAGAATATTCATCTAGCGGTGAATGAATGCCTTTCCCCCCTTAAAATATAAATGTGATTCAAGGTGAATATTAATTACGGTACTCCACCTCACTCCCCCTCACTGGCCATAACTTTCAAAAGGGAAATAGATTCAAATGCAGATTATAGCCGCTTCTAATGTAATTTAGTGATGTCTACAGCGGACCCTATGATTTTAATAAAATTTTTGTTTAAGGTATAAGGTATAGTCCCACAATGTAAGACGCTGAAAAAAAACATATTAGCATCTACAACTTCTTGGAATTTTTGTTTTAATGTTAATTTACATTTATTTACTTGACGGAGAGTACATGACTTAAAGAGCTTCTAAGCTAATAAACATTTTGTGTAAAAAGAAAATGGCGAGCCGAACATAGAGTATCAACAGTATCATAATTGCATAAAGAGGGACACAGTGCTCTAATGATGATCAATTAATGTTTAATTAACATAAATTAATCTGAGTTCATTCTAGGCAATTTAGTGGATCTATTTAGAAGAAGCCTTTTAGTTTTAATGACCCTGCTACTCTATTGAGGTAAGGAGCTTCTTAAGGGCACCACTTTGAAAACTATTTAATCAAATTAAATCTAAAAAAAAATTATAGTTAGAAAAAGTGATAACAGATTTTGTGACCATCTTCAGGTGAAACTTACTGTTGTGAAATGGTTATTTCCATAAACCTCTAATACTATTTTGAAGCACTCACAGAACCAATAACACAGTACATTCCCCCTGACCACAAGCTTGTTGTTATGTGTTATTGCAGCAGGTCTGCATCTTTGTTAGACAGTTTCTGCAATTTCTGAATTTCCCATACTTGAATAGCTACAATAATGACGAATGGAAATATGAATTCTGCTTTCTCTCTCTCTCTCTCTCTCTCTCTCTCTCTCTCTCTCTCTCTCTCTCTCTCTCTCTCTCTCTCTCTCTGACATGAGCATACATTTTAAAAGTAATAATAATAAAATAGTAAGACAGAGTATGGCCAACAGGGACTGGACCAGCAAACAGCCCGAAAGACATGCCCACTGTCAAGGCCTAACTGACACATCTGATTGTGATTTGTGAAATGTGCTTTTCAACCAAAGACTGGCTGGATTTTTTCTGGTGGTGTGACTGCAGTTAATGAGTTTTGAGTGTGAGTTGGGTTTAGTTTTCTGCAACTGTTCAATTAAAATGATCCACAAAGGCTGTTAACTGACACTTTGTTCTGCTGTATCTGACCACTTCTGAACCATGCCTTGCATGATGGCCAGTTTGTAATCAATTAGATTTGGTCAGGATCTGTTTCTTTTTTTTATTTCACCAATAAACTGCCAATATATATTCTCTGTTTAGGGTCCCATAGCATTGTTAATTTCACAATTTGTGCTTTTTATGCTGCTTTCTCTCCCTGTGAAATAGCGAGACCTGCTAGTGATAAGTCTGACATACTGTATCTCTCTGCTGCTCTCTCTCTAATAAAAATCAACTGCTGCCTCGGAATTAAGCAATCTATTCCGGCAGCAGGTTCTGCTCACATTGCATCTTGGGCTCTGTAAGTGTCGAAGAAAATAAACCATTATCGCTAACTGTGTTCCCCAAATAACGCACTTCAGCTTCATAATTTATCGCTTTGGTGAAATATTAACTAATCTTCCCATGAGAAGGGAAGGGATGTCATTTTCAGTAGAGCAGGACAAACACACCCTGATACAAATCAAGCCAGGCACTGACATTGCAAGTTCAAGGTTTAAAGCTACTGGAAAATGCTCCAGCAGAGAAATGTTATAACAGAATGCATCCAGCCCTGGGGGAAACCAGCGCTGAAATGGAATCTTCTTACTTTGAATCAACCAATCATTGACCAGTATGAACAGAGTATTATCAACAAACATTTTTTTAAAGCCAAATTGGACTGAACTGAAGGATTGGACTTCCTTCTCTGAGTTGTCCATTTTTTGGTTGATTTTGTGATACCTTATATTATCTCATACTTTTACCATGAATTCCCTATATATGTGATAAATGACATCCCAGAACTGGTTTGCAATATGGAAAATGGCACAGTTTATCTCAAATCATTATGTTTGGTAGCACAGAGAAACAAAAACAATGGCTTACCATATAGAGAACCCTTCACTTTTCTTGAGTTTTGGCTATATAAGCAATTATAGAGATTTGTCCGCTTTGTACAGCATGCTTTGAGGTTATGATTAAATTTTAAAAGATCTCCGTCCTCTGTGTAAAAGCAAGACTATTGGGTTTTATTTATTTATATTCCATCCCCCAGAAGGGATGCTTTACCAGCAGATGCATACTTATACATCATAGCCCTCTTCCCACCAGCTTACAGGTGACTGGGGCTTCCCAATTGCTGCTTCTCTGTTAAGCTCTTCCTCTGCATTGCGGAGAAGTACCTTAGCGGAAATATAAATATAATGTTTGAACTAATTGGACTGTATGTGAGTGAGAAATGACTGTGAGTGAGTGAGAAATGACTAGACAAGGAGATGACTTTCATACACAGTATCTCCCTCAGACTTTTTCTCTCACTACATTAGTTTTCACTGTGCCTATTCCAGAGAGATGAAGACCAGGGATGTTCTTTGTAAAAAGTCTGGTTTTGGGTTTGAGAAGAAAAAACGAGTAATCAGTAAACAGTGTTTTCTTTTGTCATTTCGGATTTATGGGTTTATTAGCTCACATCCGACATGAAACAACAAGAGCTAATCTAAACGAGCAGCGTCATTCTATTATTTAAAAAAGAGAGGTCAACAGATTAAATAATGGTCCTGTCTATACGCTATCTACCAGGGGACCAGGTATAACCATTCTAACCAGTATTTCCTAGATCTGGTTTTCACATCGTGTTGTGCAGTTTCTACCATCTGCTAATATCAAGGCCTGTGTGGAATAGCCTTTTATTTATTTATTTATTCACAGCCTAAGTGTTTGTTTCCTGGATGATAATGGCAAAGATGGTGAGCAATCATTAATAGAGATATGTTTAAAATGTCTTTGCCTGAGGATGGATACAGCAAGTGAATGGAAGATCCGTGCAGCCAGTGCAACGCCTATGAGTCACAACTTGATCCTGTGAATAAAACCCCATGTTTTATAGTTCTGTTTTCTTAAAACTATTAACATACCTGTCAAAGAAAGAGGCCACATTAAAGTGGATAAAAAGTCAATCAAGGGAACACTTTACCATTAATGGTGTTAATACGATCGGTTATAAAAGGTTATTTTGCTTTGCAAGAAAAGGGCAAACATTTTAATTCCTGTGCTGTGATGAAAAGAAGTGGACAAAACCAATTCTATGGCTGGGAGACAAATGCAGTCACAGTGTCATTCCCATTGCTGACACCTGTCTGGTAGGACAACGGAGTCACAGTGTAACGCCCACTGCCGACACCTGGCTGGGAGGCCAATGGAGTCACAGTGTCACGCCTGCTGTCAACGCCTGGCAAGGACGCCAGTTGAATCAGGGTATCACGCATAACTAGGAGCCCAGTGGAGTCGAAGTTTCACGCCTGCTGTTGAAGCTTGGCAGGAACTTGAGTCATAATATGATGCCTGAGGCCAACACCTTTCAGGGTGGCCAATGGAGTCACAGTGTCACACCTGCTGTCAACGCCTGGCACATAGGGTGATACATTTCAGTACACAAAACGTTCAGTAACACTACTTCTAAACTCAGTAGTAAGGTATGGAACTATTTTTTTTTTTTTAGTTCTGTTTTACGCCCAGGGAAACATGTTGCATACATGACCATGCAAAATGGTTTATACAGGAAAAAATTTAGCTGTCAAACAAAAACAAAGATATGGGCTATGCTATGCTATCAGTGAAAACAACAGCCTACCTTCTTATTAAACCAGGCAATAGTAACATCCATTGTCCACCCTCATTTTAGAAATATATAAAAACTACAATGCGGTTCTGAATTTAGTTGTGATTGCTATCTGGGATGTTTGCTATAAGCCAGATATATATGAATAGGCCTACACAAGTATGCTATCAACTCAATTCATTTTCAGATATAGGGAAATATACATTTTTACTTAATTATTAATTAATTTAATAATTTACTTCTGGCAACTCATCCTAGGGAGGAGACTTTGGTATTCAGTTAATCTCTAATGGGGAGATTTAATAACCAGGAAGCAGGGGCTTCTTGATAGAGAGGGGGTAAGAAGCATAAGCAGAAGGAGCCATTTAAGCTTTTGTTTGTCATGTGCTTTGCAGTTTTATTACACAGGTTTTTGTTAACCTTTGTTTTAATTTGAGAATGTTTGAACTCATAACTTATACTCACAAAGAAATGTTTTTGATATGTTTACTTTCTTGAAATTACTAATTGTTTTTATAATAATTAATCATTGTTATGTCTACTGATACATACATCATAAGCAATAAGCAGTACATTCACAGTTAAGAGCTGAAAATAATGTATTTAAATATGTTATGTCCAAATATTTATCACTTGGGACCTGGTAGAATACATGACACCTTAACAAGTGCAAATGCAAGTTTTTTTTAAGAAAATGTTATGTCACAAACATTATCATTTCCATTTACCACGTTGTTTAAAATAATTAGTTAGGGGTCTAATTGATCATTAACATTTTATTTAAGAAATAACTTTATTCCTGAAAAAAACACAAATGTAAACCAAGGCTATTAAACTCTGACTACAGTCTATGCATTTTATGCCTGAAATAGTCTTTCCTATCAACATGCTGAACATGGCACCCTTTAAAATTACTCATAATTCATGGTATTACGGCAATGTGTATCTTTCTATACCTTATAGAATCTGTCTCTAAATGATAGTAGACCTTTAAACAACAAGCTGACCAAGAACACTAACGCACGGTACATTTTGAACAAAAGGGTAAAGTGATTAATCTCATGAGGGTGCTGGTGGGTGTTGACAGGGGAGCTGATAGGAAATCCTTGGTGGGTATATATTATGGTCTGATACAGTCCGTCCTGGATTACAGGTGTGTGGTGTATGGTTCAGCAGCCAAATCGGTTTTACACTAACTGGATGTGTAACAGGCAATGGCTCTTAGGATTACTGCTGGGGCTCAGTTGAGATGATGTTGAGTGTGATGTACTGGGTGTCATTCTAAGGCTGTGATGAGGGACAGCTTGTGCATACAGTTGTACAGCTATGTTGGGAGTATGAAAGGCAGTCTGGGTGTCAATGATGAAATTTCAGGTACCATGTTGGTAGCTTTATAAGCCGGGGGCAGATTTTAACTGGTTAACCGGGAATGGAAAGCAGCACCAATCCCCGAGGGGGCTGCTGGGAAGCCTGGCTCCCGAACTGTAAATAATGTCAATAATGTGTTCGATGTTTCGTGTTTCACATAATGTTGATGTGTGGTAGTTTAGTTTAGTTAACTGTATTGTCAAGTGTCTTTGTGGTTATGATTTAGTTCCCTCACCGTGGGTTGGTTTACTTGTTTGTGTGAGGGCTTTCTGCGTTTTCCTTTGTGTTGTCAGTTCTTTTCACTGCCAGTTCCGTCTTTGTCAAGGCGGTTATAAGCGCATGTGTAAATAAAGAGCATGTCTTTCTGTTGAATTGGTGTCTGACTCCCTGCTTGAACCAAGCAGAGTAGTAGCACTCTGAAAAACGCTACGTGGTGTCAGAAAAGGGAAGCATGGATCATTCACCGTACCAGGATGACTCCGCCAAGAGGGGGAAGATGGCGTTGCAGAGCGAGCTGCGAGCAAGGCTAGAAGAATTGGAGAGGGAAGTCGCCTTGCTCAGCCTCCAACTCCAGCAGGAAGAGCGCCACCTCCTCCCCAGGCGGACCAGCGACGTGCAGCCCTGCGGAGCACGCTGGCTGGAAGACGGAGGACCTAGATGGCCGTCTCCGGCAGGGGGCAGCACCAGACCGCAGGACCCCAGGGGAATAGCGGCGCCAGGACCTGCTCCGGCGACCGCCGCGAAGGGTACCACCCAACCTCGAGAGGGTTCACGGATCCGGCTGCCGTGGTATGACGGGTCGGAGAACTGGGAGACCTACCAGGCCCAGTTCCGGCTGGTGGTGATGGCCGGACGGTGGACCCCGGAGGAGAAGGCGGGACCGCTAGCCATGGCCCTTTTGGACGTGCCGGAGGACCAGCGGCTCAACTCTGAGGCTCTCGTTGCAGCCTTGCAGCAGAGATTCGGAGCCGGTGAGCTAGCGAGCGCCTGGCGGGAAAAACTCTCGGCGTTTAAGAGGAAGCTGGGGGAGAAGCTGGGCCCGCTAGCTGCTGGCGTCCGCTACCTGGTCCGGCGGAGTTATCCGTGGTTTCCAGGCCCTCCAGACCTTCCTCCAGGGGCTACTCCCAGAAGAGCTTCGCCGCCACGTGTGGCTCGCGGCTCCTTTCACCCTCGACCAAGCCCTGCAGCTAGCTGCTCACGCCGGGGGTTTGTTCGGCTAGGCCGTCACCCAAGCCAGCCGCAAGAGTCGGCCAATGGCCCCCGGTCTGGAGATGCCGCCCGGGGAGTTGGCCCGCCTGCAGGCCGAAGACCCGGAGATCGGACCAGTCCTGCAGTGGGTGAAGGAAGGGCGTCGACCGGACCGGGCCGTACTCGCCCCTCACCCCTGCGGAGTCAAAGCCCTTTGTGCGGCGTGGGACACCCTGGAAGTCCACGAAGGGGTCCTGCACAAGGGGTGGCGTGTTCCAGCGAGCGGTGAGTTGAGGTGGCAGCTGGTGGTCCCCCAGATGCTGCGAGCCAGCGTGCTGCAGGCGGTGCATGGCCGGCCAGGCACGGGTCACTTTGAGGTAGCCAAGACCCTGCGGCGGCTCCGTGAGCGCTTCAACTGGGGCCAGTGCCACAGGGACGCGGTGCATCTCTGCCAGACCTGCGACATATGTCGGGCACACGCCTTCGCCCGCACCCACCTCACCAACATGGGGGCCCAGCAAAAGCGGCAGCAGGATCAGCACCGCCGAGTGGTGGTGCTGCATCAGGACCGCCTGGCCCCCTGCCAAGCTCGCCGGCCCCTTCTTCCGCCGACGAGGAGAGACCCGGAGGCGGAGCCCGGGGAACCAGGGGAACACATCACCCCGGCCACCGGCGACGGCCCCCGCCTCGGTTGGCGGACTATGCGTGCAGGCTGGCGGAACTGTTCGAGGCCGCCGGGACGGTCGGCCCTGAGAGGGGGGCTGTGTAACAGGGATGAAAGCAGCGCCAATGGTGTTTAACCATCCCCGAGGGGGCTGCTGGGAAGCCTGGCTCCCGAACTGTAAATAATGAAAATAATGTGTTCGATGTTTCGTGTCTCACATAATGTTGATGTGTGGTAGTTTAGAAAAACACTACAATACTAATAATATAATAATAATGAACAGATTAAATAAAGGAAAGGCACTTGCAATCCAATGGAAACAAACTATTGAATGAAATAAGTTTGAATGAGTGTGTGAGGGTGGCACCATGGAGTCAATCTGCATAAGTTCCACATATTTAATAAATGTTTGAAACATTTGTGTAGAAAACAAACATATATAAATGTGACAATATTTGAAGCTTCACACATAATACACATTTGAAACATATCATAAACATGTCAAACATTTGTAAATGTGATATAATCAAAACAATTTTCTTAAAGTTTATTTAAACATTTTAAACATTGACAGACACTCATAAATGTGGAAAAAAAACTTTTAAATGTGGGATAAAATCTAATATTTATTTAAAAACTGCATTTAAAAAAGTGTTTTAAGTTGCATTTGGCACCTGGTAGTAAAGTTCAATTTAGGCCATTCAAAAAAAACTTAAATTAGTATTGTATTTGATATGTTTGGGTCGCATTGAGGTTTTATTTATTCTATAGGTTTTCTATAGGTTCAGAGAACATCCTATATGAGCAAAGGGTACAGATCTAGCATGCAATACAGCAAAAAGCTAATAAAAGCTAAACTGTTTGGCGATGGGACATCCATGTGGAGATGGCAGGCGCCGATTTGAGGAAGTACTTGATAAGATCAACTGCAAACAGAAATTTCTTTGCCTAGGGATCTAGTGTAAAAGGAGAAGAGGAGGAGTCTCTCCAAGCCACCTGGTAAAAGTGATCAGACAGATATGAGATAAGCCAGGTAAGAGTGTCGCCTGAGATTGCCATCTCAGAGAGCGTGGAGATCTTGTGATTTGCAGTGCTGAAGGCTGCAAAGCGTTCCAGGAGAAGCAGGACCAAGGAGTTGTAGTCAGCTCTGGTGTAGTGTAATGGTTCACTAATGGTGAGGAGGGTCATCTAGGTTCAATGATGCTCATTCATTTGAATACAGTTGCTTTTACTGTAATAGCATAAACTCTACAACTGTGTTTTTCAATTCTCAATAGACCTCTTCATTTCTAACCAGATTTCACAAAATTTAACACAAAAATTGCACATTACAAATATAGGAAAATAATACTTAAATTCTTGACTGTGACAAGCCTGTCCTGAAAGCATCATTGAAACCGCCACGACTTTCCCCCAATGCTTTCGATTGCTTTTTCTGCCGGTAAGTCTTGGGAGCAAAGTGATGCTTTCAGCCGGATAATCCCTCTGTCATTATCACTCATTCAGCAACTCTGCTCAACTCCGTTCAGCCAAGAGCTAAATTTAGCCTGAGATGGCTGCACTTTCAACACTACATTAATGACTCATAATGGCTGGGAACTGCAGGTTATGGAAGGAGCTTGTATTGATTTCAGGCAGTTGGGCCTCCACGGCACAGTGTCATTCCTCATTAGTAAACCACACGGCTCACTAAGCCTTGTCTGGTCAGGAGGACATCTTGCTAAACCCTCTCAGCATATTTTAACCATGACACCCGAGGTTCTATCAGTCAATTTAACGTTTATCTTAAACATCACCAATGGACAGGAAGAACATATTTCAACATACGTAAATGTGATTCTGTTTTCTATTATTTGTTTAATTTATTACCTATGCCCACAACACTACTATTTCCCAAAAAGCAATCAAACATGGCATACAGAACACACACACAAAAAAAAAAAACTTTTTGGCAAATATTTGGGAGCAGGATGACAGTTGTACAGGTGCATTTAAGTTTCACAATATATTCTCATGTGTTTTTTTTTTTTTTAACTTTCTAGCAGTAACCTATTGGAACCCGGCTTCTAAAATAAGAACTCTTGTATTTTCTTGAATTTGGTTTGTTTCTGTAAATGGATAGGAGTTGTATATCTTAGTGTAGGGCGCTAAATCTTTCAAAAAAAAAAAAAAAAAGAGGGGGGCTCAGGAGTAGTAGACATCATTGCCTGACCTCACTAATGCTCTTGAGGCTGAATAGAAGCAAGCAATGATCCAAAATATAGTCAAAAGCCTTGATGTTGGAACAGAAGAGTGGAGGCTGTATAAAACATACATATATATGTATATAGCATCAAATAGGGGACTAACTCCATATTAATGCCCATGATTTCGGAATGAGATATTCGACAAGCAGGTGTCCACATACTTTTGGCTATGTAGTGTATATTTTAATGCTGTTATAAAGGCTAACTGCCGGAGCTAAGGAGTAAAAAAAAAAATAAATAAATACACAATTGTGGCATTTGTTTATTATGTCTCATTAAAATTTTCTGTTATGGATGCAATTCTCTTTCCTGGTTAAAAACACTGAGCCAAAACATGTCAAGGCTCTTTCCACGTAGGGAAACGCCCAGCAAGTTTCACTTCTTCTTGCCCACAACCCTGTTTTAAAAAGTACTGCTAAGCCATCTCCAGATGGGAGTAAATCCCTGTAATTAGAGCTCTCACAGACCGTAACATTAATTACATTAAACCATGTCTAGAATACGGGCTGCAGCTCAAGTCTGAGCCACAGTGATTCATGAGAAGAGGAGACCTAGAAACCCATGGACAATCATTCTGGCACAGCAGAAATTCAAATGTGTAGAAGAGAACACATCATTATTATTCCTTTCATTCTT
>JAOYSI010006022.1:0-13131 GCA_025775065.1 Hiodon alosoides | reverse complement strand
ATTGCAAATTTCCAGTACACTACTTTATCCAATATTTTAGACAAAAATGGCAAATTAGATTCTGGCCTAAAGTTCTTAAGAACATATGGATCTAAATTTGGTTTCTTTATAGTTGGTTTAATTACCGCTTCTTTGAGAGACAAATCCTGATACTAAAGACGCATTTACAATGTTTAACATTTGTTTTGACGTTACTGAGAGAAGATCTTTTATTGGTTCAAGGAAAGTTTACAATTTTGATGTCGAGATAAGCTGTTCAATTTCAATAAGCTCAACAGGAGAAAAGCTATCCAAACAAGTTCTGGAATTACTTTCCACGGGAGGTTCAGAGCAAACTTCTGCAGATGAGATTGCCCTTATCTCAATTCTAATCTCTTCCATCTTCTCACTGAAGAATTGCATGTATTCCTTGCTGCTATGATACAGACTCAGGTTATCTATCCCTTTAGATTTGGTTATTTTGGCTACTGTATCAAAAAGAAATTATGGGTTGTTTTTGTTCTCCTCAATTAGTTTGGAGAAGTATGCAGAACGAACAACTACCAACGGACATTTATAATTACGAACACTAGCTTTCCATGCAATAAGGAAAACCTGTAGTTTAGATGTGCGCCACTTGCGCTCTAGCTTACGAAATTCCTGCTTGAGTTTCCGCATATAATCAGTGTACCATGGGGAGAATTTATTATGCTTAATTTTTTTCATTCTCAGAGGAGCTACCAGATCTAGAGTTCAACTTAATGCCTTGTTATAGATATCTAGTATTTCATTCACTGAGGTAATACTATTGAATATTCTTTCCTCAGGTAAAACATTTGGCAGCTCTTCGATAAACCTTTGCATCGTACTTGGATTAATTGAGCGACTCATAAACTGCTTCTGCTCTGGGACCTTGGAATTCGTCAAATGTGTAACAAAACGTAATAAGAAAGTGATCAGAAAGTACCGGGTTGTACAGAAAAACAGATACATTTTCAATATGAACACCAAGACTAATAACTATCTCTAATGGCTGCAACAATGCATGAGTTCTGTCACAATGTTGGACCAACCCAAACGTATCCAATACAGAAACAAAAGGATTTTTTAAATTAATCCTCATCAGTTTCAATATGAATATTAAAGTCTCCAACAATCAATAATTTGTCAGCAGTAACGGCTAGGATTGATAAAGTCACCAAACTCATTCTGTACATGTCTGTATGAGAGGTTCAGCATTAATTGGAGGGAGATTTGTTTGTCCCTTCAGATGGCACTGTGAACCTGCATGTGTCCTGGGAGCAGACAGGAGCAGCAGACCTATGAGCCTCACTGTCTCACTTCCTCTTAACACCTGGCAGCACTCTGCTAATTCGGGACACAGACATCAAATCATCTAGATTTGAATCTGCGAGAACCATCATCAGCTGGGGTTCAGGTCAAAATTTGTTTTTTTCAAAAATCACGTCAAATTTTCATGAAGCAGTATTTTAGACCCTTCGCATCACCTTTTCCACCATGGTGCAGAATTGATGTAGAGTGAACCTCGATAAAGTGTTTTTTTTAAGGATCAAGGATCCTTACAAGTCCAAAGCTGTCATAGAAACTGAGAGTAGGTACGCACAAATTTAATATGAGCTCCTCGCCCTGGTGTTCGTGTGCCATAACCCAATAGTTATGTGGTCCCAGGTAATGGAAATTCCTACATCCGAATCCACCATCATCTCCTAATTACAAGAGAGGCTGCTCCCCATGATAAATCTGACCTTCAGACAATGGCCCATCTGAGGCAGCAGGGGATAAAGACATGGGTACTGTGCAAACCTAAACATGTGAAACACCTGATAATATTATGAAAGTATTATGTAGCCATTTCCCTTGTATTTCAACCATATGATTATAATGTATTGATCACCTTAACACATATTCTTTAAGAGGGAATATGTAGAATTTGTATGCTGAGTTGCCATGGAACAGAAACACAGGCAGATAGGACTCTGAAATTGCCAGTGACAATTTTTTTCTGTAGTACAATAAATTCTTCTGTTTTACTAGTCATTTTTGCACATCCATCTACTATATTTACACATCCTTAGATGTCCTTGGCAAGCCTAACGCTGGCACTCTGCACCAAATCACTTCTTCAAATTAAATAATTTGTAGGTTTCACTCACTTCCTACTAGTACCTCTTGTACCTGTTCCCCCTTCCTTCGCTTACCAAATGAGTGATATATAGGGTAGCCAACTGAGTTCAGCAACTTCTACTTGAAAGACTACACAGGCTAATAAGCGCATACCAGCCTTACCAGAGTGTCTGGACCAACAGACGTATTTGCCCCAAAGTAGCGATTCGCTTAAAGATATTCAGATTAAAAAAACATCCTATGTGAATGCACGAGTCGTCAAAAAAAGTTCAAAGAAACTTTCTGATAAAACTATAAATCCGTAGTTTTAACATTGAAACACTTGGCAGCAGAGGAAACGTTCGAACACATTCGCTACCATAATGTAACGTCTATGTTAAAGGAACAATCTAACACCACACAGATTAAGTAATTGACCCCTTGCGGAAAATAAAATTTATGCAGAATATATTTTTCAAAATATATTAATGGAAGAAAATATATTTTTAAATATGTGTTACAATATACTCTCATACAGTTGTGCTCAAAAGTTGGCACACCCTTGGAGAATTGGTAATATATGTACCATTTTTAAAGAAAATTATTTTTTTTATTTCTTATGGGATTCATATTCAACTGTAGGTTATAACAGAAAGGCACAATCATAAAACAAAAGACACGGTAACAAAGATAAAAATGAAATTACCCCTGTTCAAAAGTCTGCATACCCTTAGTTCTTAATACTGTGTATTACCCCTTTTAGCATCAGTGACAGTGTGCAGTCTTTTGTAATAGTTGTCTATGAGGCTCCAAATTCTTGCAGGTGGTATAGCTGCTCATTCGTCTTGGCAAAACTCCTCCAGGTCATGCAGAAGAATGCTAATTGTCTGCCAGGATACACCGTCTTTTTCCAAAGCAGCCTGAATTTGTCCTGAGGTTACCTGTGGGTTTTTCTTTGTATCCCGAACAGTTCTTCTGCCAGTTGTGGCTGAAATCTTTCTTGGTCACCACGCACTTTTTGGGTAAACATGAAAATGAAAATGCATTTTGTCTGTGCTCTCATCAAGGCAGGTCTTCAGTTAGGACGTCAATCATTCTCTGTTGGCGGGACACCACAGGCGGCCTACAGGAAACAGGGGGTCAGTGCGTGATGGCGGAGTCTGTAGCGCTGTTCCTCCGAGAGGCTGCAGAGGCCTTGGAGCAGCAAAATTCAACCCATATTGATATAACCAATGTTATTCCCCCCGCTTCCACCAAGGAGTGTCACTAATTTGACTCCAATTCCTGATCGGCAAAGCAGTACAAGAGGTACTTAGTTAACATAAGCAACTAAGTTAGCTAACTGTTAGCTAGATTCATTTAGCAACTAGCAAGCAAATGGGTTTATTTTTAGAAGTAGTAGTAGGTTGACTTTTGCTGTAAATAATGATAAGTTGATATGTTGTAAACAGAGTTGTATATGTCTGGGGCACACACAGATACACACGCATGTAATGGACTCCTGGGGACAGGTGAGACACAAGCAACTCACTTTTGTAGTAATAGTTCTGAATGCACTCGGCTTGAGAATATTGCTCTTCGTATTTATTCAAGGGTATTTAACGTTTGGTTTTATTGACATTTATTATTAATTTTTTTCAACAGCTGAGGTTATGAGGCTTTTCGGGCCTTACCCAAGCACACATTTGGCACAGAGGCGCCATTCAACCCCTTCTCAACCAGTAAAGAAACCAATAATAAGAGTTATTTGTTTAATTAATACCTAGGGAATTCACCAATAATAACAGTAACCTCTATAATTTAGTGTACTGACACTTTGGATTAATAAACAGTTTTGCCAGTTTTCAATACATTGTCTCATCACTGGGATGGCATGTGAAAAAGAACTATAAAAATATGATGAGATGTACAGATTCCTGTAATTAGCAGCATAAGGGTTCTCCTTGCCACACCTCCATCAGGCCCTTGAGAAGTAATATACCAGCAAACAGGATCTGATGTAAATTCATTCCTCGTGCCACATGCAGGGTTCTCAGTCAACATGCTTAATATCAGTCATACGGCTATTTTACCATGATAAAATACTTAATTGAACACAATGTGCACATTCACTCCTGTTTTGCTTTAATCTTGAAAGTACAAGTTTCTTACAGTTTTTGAATCCAATTAGGTGGCACAGTTTATATATCTTGGTATTGGATCTGTGAGGATAGTAATTCAAATGAGAAACATTTCACTGTCCATTAATTTTTTGTAAAATGGAAACTTTTCTTAAGCTGTTTAGCACACTAAAGTGGACATACATACAAATGAAAATATGCAACCATCATACCATGAAAGGTAAACGATAAATACAGATTCAGCAATACATTTCTGATGAAGAGACAATGTGTGACACAGAGCACATCAGTCCAGCGGTATTTTTCGTTAAAACATGCTCTTGATTAGGAGTGATACAGCACGGGGAGCAAGGTTTTTTTGGGGAGGGGGGTATTCAACCTGATAAAAGCATCTGGATTGATGGATGAAGCAGGTGCTTGTTATCATTAAAGAAGTGTGGGTTTTCTTGGGTTTGAGGGGGTGTACAGGTCTTCCAATTTAAGTTAGAATAAATTTAAGTGTCAACTATCATGCTGGCCTGGTTGACAGCATTGCTTATTTTAATCTATTGTAGAGTTTGCGGTCAGTGCCCAAGAATTTTGCTACACTGCCCCCCCCCCCCTCAGCTCCTCGCCAGAGAATAGTCAAGCCATCAGTCAAGCCATTGTCCTCCGCTAGCATGTGAATAGCAGCTCTATCCTTTGGTATTGAGGATCCTAAGAATCTGCTTTTGTCAAGCACCCCATCTAAAACTTGGTTAAAATCCCCCGCCAAAATTATTTGCCCTTGTGCAGTACCCAATATACTATCAACCTCGTAAAAAAGGACGGATCTTCCTTGTTAGGGGGCATATACATTACACAATATCAATTCCAAACCAGTTATAATAGCTTCCACACAAATTCTACCACTATTGTCCTTAACTTCTTTGAGTACTGAAAAATTCAACCTTTTATGCACCAAAATAAGAACCTCATTCTGTTTTCTTGAGAAGGAACTGTAATAAACCTGTCCCACCCAGTCTCTCTTAAATTTATTCGCCTCATTATCCTTAAGATGCGTCTCCTGAATAAATGCTATGTCAGCCTGCTTGTGCTTCAAATACAAGAGTACCTTCTTCTTTTTCACAGGACTCCCGCAACCATTAATATTCCAGGACACTAATTTAACATACACATTGTTTGCCATTCACAAATAAAAATGAAAACAGTGTCTGTATAGGGTATTTAGAAGGGGCCATCCGTTTTGTCTGATATTTATTACCTATAATATTCAAGAGCTATTATACCACTGAGCATAATAACTATCCAGCCCCAACATACCTCTCAAACTCTCCATTTAGATATTGTTATAGCCTTTGTATACCGTCCCTTCAATCTCCATCACCCATGTGCTGCTCAATGAACTTGACAGCCTCTGATGCAACTTCAAACTTTTTGTTGCTTCCATGTGAAACGGAGTGTTGCTGGGAAGGCAAGCTTGAACCTTACGTTTTTGCCGTGAAGTAACTGCTTCGCCGTTGTGAAGGCTTTTCTCCTATCGGCTAACTCCTTGGTCATGTCTAGGAAGAGGGAAAGGTTACATCATTCCACACAAATCCTTGTTTGTCTCTTGCAGCTTTGAGGACTTTGTCCCTCGCAGTTGAATGCAGAAATCTTATCTTAACCAGTCTCGGGGAGTTTTCTGAGCCTGGACGAGATCCGGGAGAGCGGTGTGCTCTTTCAAGTATGAACTCAGTGTCAGTGTCCATACTGAGACCCTCTGATAAGATCTTTTCTATGCATGCTGCCATGTTGTCCCCCTCAATCAGTCTGACATTATTGCGGCGGCTTCTATTTTACAAATCTTCCACACGGCTCCACAACATATCTATGCGCTTACTATGTAGCTCGCGATCGTTCGCCAACAGATGAGTGGTGTCCTCCATGTCGGATATGCCTCTGTTAGGCATTCCTGTAGAGCATTCACTGTATTTTTCAATTCTGCGGTGGTTTCTTTAATCATCGACACATCTGATGCCACTGTGTGAAGCATAACACCAATTTTACTCACTCCCGTAAATAGGTTTTCCAGACTGACGTTCTGAGCAGGTTGTTCTTTTGGGCTAGTAGAGGAGTCCATTGTAACGTTAGCAGTTTTCCTCGTCCTACGTTTAAAATATTTCGAGGTTGTAGACATTCTAATAGTCTTAATCACTGGAAAGATTAGCAACAGTATATTAGGCACATAAGTTAAGTAGGAGAAAATAACGGATATATCATCACTTAATCGGTGGGGCTTAGGACAACTATTAAGTTGCAGCCATCTTCCTCGATGATCGCACGTGACTCCCCTGTAGTTCCGCTTTTGACGGATTTCTGCCGCCTCCAAGTGTCGACGGGTGAAGGAGCCGATCCTGGAGCCTCCGTGCGTCTGGGGCGTCTGGCGGGCGGCTGTAGGCGACTTCAGGTGGCGTGCGGAGTTCTCGCCCAGGCATGAGTAGAGTGGGGGGAGCAGGCGGTGGACTCCTGGACCACGGTCCAGCAGGCCATCAGGACCAAGGGCAGTTGGACGTCCCAGTCCCTCTGATCCTGGCTGGTGGTCAGAGCCAGTTGGGCCCCCAGCGTGTGGTTGAACCGCTCAACGAGGCCATCACTCTGAGGGGGCCGAGGGGTCGTCCGGGTCTTTCAGATCCCGAGCCGGTGGCACATCTCCTGGAACACCCGATGGCACATCTCCTGGAACACGCGAGATTCGAAATTCCTACCCTGGTCGGAGTGTAGCTCCCCAGGAACCCTGAGCCGGCTGAAGAACCCCTCGATCAGGGCCTCGCTGAACGTCTTTGCCTTTTGGTCCAGGATCGCGTATGCCTCCGGCCACTTGGTGAAGTAATCTACCACCACCAGCACAAACCTGTTGCCCCTGGTCGAACGGGGAAACGGGCCCAGCACAACCACCGCAACCCGTTCCATGGGACCCCCCACCTGGTGTTGCTGCAACAGGGATCTAGACTGACCTTGAGGTCCTTTTCAGGCCTTGCAAGTCATCCACGTCCGTCCTACACTGACCCCACCCCCCTCGTAGGACCAATCTAGGTCACTGGGACCAGAGCCCCTTCACCGTCAGCTACAGGGGGGCGATCTCCTCCCAGCTGGGCCGCCTCTGCTCCTCCTCGGGTTTGTGGGATATATTCCACAGGCAGAGGGCCTCCTGCTCTTCCACACAGACGTCCTCCAGGTCCCGCGCTTGTCGCACCCGGGCTCTAGGCTGAACCGTTCCCACATGCTGGCCCTCCTCCAGGATCTCCTCCACTCTCTGAGCTTGTTGCAGCGCAAGTGCCAGAGATGCAGGAACTGCCAGCCGGATATGGTGATGTAGCGCCTCAGGCTTCAGTCCGTGGACGAAAGCCTCCGTGGCTAGGTCCTCCTGCATGTCCGTTGGCGCAGGCTTGTGGCTGGCTCTGCGGCCCCGAAACGGCAATCAAGGGAGGTTACAATAGCCTGGAAGTCCTCCAGCTCCTCCTTTCCCAGGTCCAGCAACACCCGCTGGGCCTCACCATCTAGTGCCGCCGCCAGCTACATAGCCTTCTACTGCATAGCCTTCTGCTGTACATTCCACCCATTAGCCCGTGCCACGATTAAACACTGGGCTTTGTACGCCTCCCACGATGAACCCCCGCTATAGCGTCTGGCCTTCAACCTGTCCCGACAGGAGCCACCACCGCGCCTGGCGAATCTTCTCCGCACTCGTCACCTCCACCACCAGAGAGGTGGCCTATTTCCGGGGCCTATTCTGACTAGCAGCCTCTTCGCTAGCAGTGGCTCGACTAGAAATGGCCCATGCATTCACTATGGCCGACTTTCGAATTCCTGCATGAACGTAAGCAAACTCTGCTCACCGGAGCTGTGAAGCGCTGCGTAGGCTCCTTTGTTTGTGTCCCCAGCTCTTTCAAAATGTCCGACTTCCTCTTCCTCTTCGGCCACTTCCTTTGCCAGGTGTGACGGTGTCGCTAACGGCCGCTCACCACCGCCTAGCATGGCGGCTATTTTCCGCTGCGTCATGCGTCCTTCGGTTAGCCGCTCTCTCACCTCCTTCCCTCTCAGTCGCAGCTTCTCCAGCGCTTCTCCGGGTTAAGGCAACGCTAATTTGCGATCTCGCTTCTGAACACCAGTGTAGCGTTTGCGGTAAGTGCCGAAGAAATTTGTTCCTTTGCTGTGAGTGCAATGAGAATGAAAGCAGGAACACACTCTTGACCGTGTCTGCGAGTGACTTTTATTTTCGACTCCGGAGCACACACAGTCCCTATGGGCGGAGGTCACGTTAAAACAATAAACCCCTCTCTTAACTCCTCCACAACTCCTGTCTTTCTTTCCTTTCTCTATCTAATACTTTCTATGCACTTGTTCTCTTTTTAATTACACATGTTCTTCCCTCTAGGCGCTCTCCTACTCTCTACCCAGACCTCACGTCCCCCCCACCTTTTATCTCCCCCTGACGTGGGACAGCCCCTCCCTCTAACTCTACCCCCCCAGGTCGCTACACTATTTTTTGCTGAAAGATTGTCATACTAGAACGTTGTGTTCTGGTATACTGTGTTCAAAAAACCGATAAGCGCACGCACGCACACACAACCTTTTTATAGACGCAAATCGACTTACCTTTCACCTTAATAGTCGTATAGGTCAATGTCTATGTGCTGGTAACAGGCTCTCTCTCTCTGCAAATGGTAGCTTCCAATTTGCCTCATTTCATCGACTGTAGACTGTGAATCGAACATTATTCTTATTTAGACTCGTTCTTTGTTTTAACCCAGTTATTTCTCCAGATTATTTTCCCAAATTCATGGTCATTGAGTTAATATCATCTATTTTGTTTATATTATTTATTATTAAAATATGGCTATTTTTGGACAATGTCTGTGTAAATAAACCAAGATTTTGGTACATACAAAGTTACTGTAGTTTTTAGTGTGGGTGTTTGAGTGTTGCTAAAACAGAGGACATCTGTAAAGTAGATTGAAACAGTTGAGTTTGGGGGGGATGTAAACAAATGGCCAGGGATAGAATATGAATTTAGTGTTTAGTGTTTTTCAACATTATTATTTTATGCTGTTGAAAATTAATTTGCATAATAGCAATTGCCATATTTTGGGGAAATTGCATTCTTAATGATTACAGATGAAGCCATGGAAAACAGAATATGTTAAAATTTCCTCATAGCAATGATGCTGTATGGCTATGGGAATCTACCAACAGCTTTGATAGAATACCAACACATTCTATGAATACTACTAATGTTAGTAGTATTGTAAGCAAACAAGATTTATACATTATACTCTCAGTTATTTGCACTACCAATGTTACCAATGTTTAGTAACATTAAATATTCTATCACAAGAAAACAAACCAATGTTTACCAGAAGCTAAAATGTATCAGATTATCACACTGAAAGCTACCCCAAACTAAAATTCAGTTATTAAATATCTGTGCGAGTGGCAGGGGTAACCCTCTGTGAGTCAGAAAAACAACCCAATTCACAGGACCGCTTTAGCCATTAAGTGGATTTGTTCAAGGCATGCATCAGTATCTGAGCTGCCCCCAAACTTATTTCCCTGCTAATATTCCCTTGTATATGTTGGATCGTAACTCAAAAATCAGGGAGGGCACGTTTTGTAGAGAAAAGGTTTTTTATAAAGATATTGTTGCAGTGTTGACCTTGCAGCGATGTTACAGCAGTCTCGTTGTTATAGCAATCGCCAAAGAACCTAGTTTAGTCAAAGTCTTTTATTTGCCAAGTGCACTGACTTAGGCAAAAATAATAACAGAAAATACTAAATATACATAATAATAGTGACTAGAAGATGGGAATATAGAGATTATATATAGAAACCTTAAATATAAATATAAGGGTTGTAGTGCCTATAAATGGATACATTAAAATGTGCTAATGTTCATAGAAAGTGAACAGAGCATATGAAGTGTTGCCGGTTGAGGAGCCTTATAGTCTGGGGGTAAAAACTGTTTGTGAGTCTTGAAGTGCGTGTCCTGATGCTCCAGTAACGTCTACCAGACGGCAGCAGTGTGAACAGACAATAGCTATAGTGGATGGGAGAAGGCAGCCGATGATGCGGCTGCCGTACCAGGGAGTAATGCAGCCTGAGAGGATGCTCTCAAGGGTGCACCTGTAAAAGTTGCCAAACTTCTTGAATCTCCTCAGGAAGTATAGGCATTTTTGGGCAGTTTTTACCACAGAGTCTGCTTGCCTGGACCAGGTGAGGTCATCTTTGATGAACACTCTGAGGAAGACTTTCTCTACTTCTGCTCCATCGATGTGTATGGGGCCATGATTCCCCCCGCTGCCACTTCCTGAAGTCCACGATCATCCTTAGTCTTGCAGACGTTAAGAGAAAAGTTTTTGTTCTGGCACCATGTAGCTAAGGCACTTACCTCCTCTCTGTATTCGGTCTCATCGTTGTTGGAGATGAGACCCAGGATGGTGGTGTCGTCTGCAAACTTAAGTATGATGTTGGAGTACAGGAGGGGACTGAGTATGCCGCCCTGAGGGGCTCCGATGCTCAGGGTCAAGGCTAAGGAGGTGAGGTTGCCCATTCTCACCACCTTGGGTCTACTCGTCAAGAAGTCCAAGATCCAGTTGCACAGGTTGGAGAGGGCGGTGTGTTCATTCAGGGCAATGGCATTGTCCGTAGCTTTGTTGGGGCGGTATGCAAATGTACAAGGTTTCAGGAAGGGTGGAGCAGAGGCAGGTTCTGACCAGCTGGTGGGGACTGCTGACTGAGTCTGGGAGAGGTTGAATATAGAGGTGAAAACCTTCGCTAGCTGGTCGGCGCACCCCCTGAGGATACGGCCTGGAATGCCATCTGGCCCTGGTGACTTCCGAGGGTTCACTCTTTTAAAAGCTCTCCTCACGTCAGCTGTAGCTAGGACCGAGTGCAGTCAGAGAGCGAGACGGCGGGATGAGCATCACTGCTATTCCTCCCTTTGTAGTCTGTGATATGTCGCAGTCCACACCACATGTGTCTAGGATCATAGCTGTGATAGTTAGACTCCAACTTATCCCTGTAGTCTCTTTTTCCATTTCTGATAGCCTTCCGTAGGTCATATCTGGATCTCCTCAAAGTCTCCAGGTTCCCAGACCTATAGGCAGAGGACCATGCTCTGAGCTTAGCACGGACATTACCATTAACCCAGGGCTTTTGGTTGGGGAAAGTCCTGACATTGACCCTCGAGACGACATCATCGATGTACTTGGAGATATATGCTGAGACAGAGTCTGTGTATTCATCAATGGCTCCATCAGCTGCAACACTAAACATCTGCCAGTCTGTGGTCTTGAAGCAGTCCTGGAGAGTGGTAATGGATTCCTCACTCGCTGAACTGCCAAAAAACTGGTTCCGGTTTTAGTCGTTGTCTGTAGATTGGAAGGAGAAGAATGGAGGTGTGATCCGCCACACCAAATGCAGTGTGGAGGAGGGGTTTGTAGCTGTTCCGTATTTGTGAATAACATTGGTCAAGACTCTGATCACCACGGGTAGGAAAGTCAATGTGCTGTTGGTATTTTGGCAAAACTTTCCTCATATTAGCCCTATTGAAGTCGCTAACAATAAAAGCTGCCTCAGGGTGAGCATCCTCTTGTCCATTAATTACTCCGTAAAGTCCTCTAGCGCACGCGGGGGTATGTAGACTGCTGTGATAATAGCGGAGCTGAATTCCCGCGGAAGGGGATAATAACCTTTACAGTTATGAGCTCCAGGTAGTACTGCAACATCCGAGCCCCAGCGAGAGTTGACCATAATGCAGACCCCTCCGCCTCCAAGTTTTCCTGATTCCGAAGTTCTGTCCTGCCGGTAGATGGAAAAACCAGGTGGGGGAATGGCCGAGTCAGGCACCATAGGGTTTAACCAAGTCTCAGAAAACGCCAAAACGCAACAGTTTGCAATGTCCCGCTGGAAGTTAATCTGTGCGGGTAGTTTGTCCATTTTATTGTCCAGGGATTGAACATTTGCAAGTAAAATTCTCTTGTTTGCCTCGCTTCTTTCTCCTCCGTCAGCGTATTAGTAAACAAATCAGCAGCAGGACACAGGAGTCGCAGCGAGTGCTCCGATAAATTGAGAAAAAGTTGGTATCCAGTAATGAACAAACTTCCAAAAGTGCTTGACAATCATACTGTATGAGCGACAGTGCAGCATGTACAAAAATAAAAACAAAACAAACAGTAGTAAGGAAAAAACTACAAAGTGAATGCGGAGCTATTGTCAGTGCGACCTTCCTGTACGGCGCACCACGGCCCCATCATGTAGGTTATATAGTTATGCACTTCAGGCACTCCCTCTACTAAGTCTGGGTGTAGAGGCATGTAGCCAAACTAGAAATTTCCATTATATCTGATGACTTATGCAATTATGAAATATGCTTTTATACAGTTCAGGGCTCAGCTGTTCCCTCTCCCAGGCTACGTGGCTGCCTAATTGAATAATGAGACCCTGGGAGCTGTCCACGTTTGAGTGTGCTGAACGGCCGGGGAGGTCGGTGGGCGCTATTTCTATTCTCTTTGATCTTGCTGGGGTGCTACGTTCCTAAGGTGTCTTGAACCTTCTCCAGAATACATCCAAGAACTAATTGCCTTGTCAGGGCAAAAGGATTCCACTAATTCCCCATTCATGGAGGTTTGCATGAGGTCATTCAATGTTTCAAACTGCAGAGATGTTTCACAACATGTTTTCACATGTTCATGCAAGAAAATCCTCTCTCACAGATGGCTGTAGATGGACTAAGTGTCAGCATAAATTTTACTAGCAACAAAATAGAGAGGTGTACTGGATTCTGTCCATTCTTGTGGAATTTTCTCCTTCTCTTCCTCATTTAGCAAACTGGCAAAATGTGTGACAAGATAATCCACCTCTTCATCCCCATAATTTGCCAGTTCTTCTC
>JAOYSI010006020.1:0-13133 GCA_025775065.1 Hiodon alosoides | reverse complement strand
GCCATGGTGATACAGCGACCCCTCCCCCCCACAAAGTCAGGCCCTGGTGATGCAGAGACCCCCCCCACACACACATTGTCAGGCCCTGGTGATGTAGGGCGCCCCAGACCTACCTCGGCCCCAGAGAAGCTGAAGATGCCCACGACACTGACTGGAACCAGCTTGTTGACGCACCGACCCAGGGCTTTCCGGCCCAGTGCAAAGACAAAGGGGATCCCCTGGTCTCGGGCCATAGTGATGACGTTGTATAGGGCCTCATCCAGACCCCCTGGGACACAAGAGGTGTGATGTCAGTCCCTCTGCCAAATCTGCCAAGCCTGTTGTTCTAACCTCACAATCCCCCATTCATGGAACACAAATGCTAACCCTCCAGAGTGTACCCACTGCCACATGTTGATTTTTGTAATATTCATTCAGAGTTAAAAACTACAGGAGATGCTCTAACTAAGACAAAATACAAATGTGTGCCTGAAATGCCATAGTCTACTCTGCCATACACACACACACACACACAAACAAAGGAACACACACAGGCACACCTTTGGACTGAATCTTCTCACAGTTGGGTGAGATGATGACACACTTGATCTTTCCCAGCCTCATGTGTTTGGTGACCTCTCTGAGCCCCATGACCAGCCGGCGCCTGGTTTTGGCCCCCCCAGGGTCTCTCTGGTTCACACGCTCCTGGAAGCGCACCAGCTCCTGCAGCAGCAGGGTGGTGCTCTCATCTATCTCCTTGTTCAGCACCTGGTTACAGTACCTGGGTAACCAAGAGCACATACATACACACAGAGACACGTATGCACGTACATCCACACAGGCACAGGCACACGCAAACACATTGTGTGTAGGAGGTGTATAGAAACGTGTGTGGACAGCACTCTGTGCTCACTGTCTTCAACAAACAGATCACAGCCTTGTTTGTGATAAGTGGGGTACACTGATCTGGGAACAGAGGATTGTGGAGCGTGCCTGTGTACTGTACAACATATTGTTCTACAGTTTTTAAATGAGCCATTGAACAATTTCACTTTCTCTACAGTACACATTCTGTCACACAATAGTCTTTCTGGGTGAGCAGAAAATGTGAAGGGTACACTTCATCCTGCAGAGATTTTTTCAATGCCTCGATGTTCAGGTTTGCTGCCATAAGCAGGCGGTGGAGCGGGGTCACTCACTCTCTGAACCGGCGGCTGTGAATCATGGTGACGGCGGAGGAGGTCATGGGGCTTCCCATCCCGGTGCTGCCCGGCGAACCCTGAGAAACAGGGGTGATGCTGCACGGGGAGTTCTGACTGGCTGGAGACAGGGAGGAATCACTGAGCAGGCTCCGACCGTTCTCTACAAAGTAAACAAACAAGTCAACAAAATGACGAAGCTCTCTCACATGCACACGCGCAGAGTTTTTATAGCATCTAGATCTGCCAGATAGAGTTGGTTGTATCTGACCGACAAAGGAAGTATTCGTTCTGGACAGACACCCCACCCACCCACCTACCATCTTGGAACAACCCCTCCTGGGACAGGTCATTGTCTGCCCCCTCCTCCGGGACCGACACATCTTGGCCCAAAGAGCACTTGTCTTTCTGCCCTTCCCTCTCCTTCAGAATGACCTGAGGACACAGACATGAGTGGCTAAGGGAGGGACGGGCCCACTTTCACCAGCTTATTCGTCCCAAAGCTAGACCTCAGGGTTTACTTGTCCCGAGGCTAGACCTCTAGGTTATTCCCGTTTACACAGTCTGCCTGCATTTGTGTTTGTTAATGTCAGCTATCCCGTGTGTCTGCGTCACTGTGTTTGTGTGTCTTTAATACCTACCTTCTTAAGCGCAGTGGGCCTCTTGGCTTTGGGGACCTCCCTCTCCTTTCCCCTCCTGCCCCGGGGAGTGGTGGAGTCCATGATGTTTTGGGGCGGCCCGCCGCAAAGCTGGCCTGTCTGTGCCACAACCCTGCCCAAGTCCTGGCTGTGGTATGCCACAGTAGTGCCAACTGACAGAGAAGCAGCAGGGCAAACATCAGGTATTGACTTACAGATTTAACCCCCAGGACAGCTGCTATCCTTTTAAACATTAAAACATAACCCCCACCAGTAAGTTAATCAATTCAAGCTATAAGTTAGACAGTCAGCACAGCACAGTACCCTGAAGCATAACCCCATTAGCTTTCAAATAGTCAGCAGCAGAGGGGCAGAGAGGAGGAAGTGTTGAGCGTAGAAGGTGACTGGATGCAGTGCTGAGTGTAGAAGATGATCGGACGCAGTGTTTAGTGTAGAAGGACACCAGTCACAGTGTTGAGAGTAGAAGGTGACCGGACACACTGTTGAGTGTAGAAAGGTGAACAGCATGCAGTGTTGCGGCCGGACGCAGTGCAGGGCACCTGTGTAGGAGAGGGGCTTGGTGTTGGTGAACTGTCTGGCCTTCATGGCCTGTTGCTGCCTCTCCAGGGCAGCCAACATGTCCCCCAGGTCTAGCTGCACTGCTGCTCTGCTCTTCTTTCCTGCTGCTTTGTTCAGAGCATCCTGCAGGGGACACAGATCCTGCAGCAGGTGCCAATCAAATCTGCACACGCGCACACGGACATATGGACACATGCGCACATGGACATCCACCCACAAACACAAATCTATCTTACAGTGGTTAACAGCACGGCTGCGATTAACAACACGGCTGTGGTTAACGGCACGGTGGCCCACCTGCAGCTTCTTCTGCTCCATGCTGATTTCGGAGTACTCCTGCGCAGTGGCCAGGGCCGCAGCCAGGGCCTTTTTCTTCTGGCTCTTAGCCCGTTTGGGAACAGAGGTGGTGACAGGGATGGGCGTCTGCACAATGCTGATGGGCCAGCTCTGGGCCAGGATATCCAGCTGTCAGGGAGAGAGGAGGAGGAGGAGGAAGTCACAGTGGATTAGAGTCTTGGGTCGACTGCGAATCACAGTTGATAGAGCTCCACCGCAAATCAGACCCAAGAACGGTCTACTGTGGTTCACCACCTCTTGTCAAAGGCAGTCCATAGCATTGGATCGATGGCTATCCAACACCAACAGAGGTTGATTGTGACAAGAAGAGTGGACAGACACCAGGCTCTCTCAACTTCCAAATTAATCAAGCAAGTCAACTGTCTAGTTTTATTTCGATCTCAGCTCTCAATAGTACGGTCAGAGTGACTGAATGTTAAGGAATACAAGATGAGGAATCCCTGCTAACCCCCACTGAACTAGGACACAATTTCCACGGTGTTCCTCTAACCTGGGGCTGGTTGGGGTCAGGGTAAGGATGGTGAATCCCTCTTTCCGACAGCCGCTCAGAAAGCACATCTTCATCCTGAATGGGGACAGCCCAGCCCCCAAATTGTTATACTGGCATGAAATGACAAAAACACCTCTACTTCAAAATAGAGGGGCTGGTTGTCAAGCCCCAGATCCTCCTGCAGACCAAAACCCAGCTCCAACACATCACGGTGGGTGTGCTCGCGACCTGCAGCAGGTGCACCAGGCATGACCTGTAGGATCAGCAATACCTGCGTGCAGGAGCAGCAGTACCTGCGTGCAGAGGCAGTACCTGCGTGCAGAGTCTCTGTTCACAGCGGGCCTTCCCGCCTCCATAAGAGGCGTAGCTTCTGTCCGCCCAAGGTTTGTGCGTAGCTTCATGGGCCTCACTGGCCCAGTTCACTGCTGTTTACAAACAGAAAATTTAAATATTTAAAAGGCAGTTAAACACATATTTCCTAAAATGGATTAAAGCAAGCCTACCTGTCATCACACCAGCCTCAAGTCCCTATAGAGGAAAAAAACAGAACCTATTAATGATAGTAAGAAGGCGGGTCAATCCTAATCATTCAGTCATAAGGCATAGCCTGACACAGGTGTACGCAACATTCAGCTACTTAACCAAAGCTCAGCTATAGCAGAGGATGAGCAACAGAGGGCGCACCGGGGCAGTGCTGGGGTCAGGGCTCCGCTTGGCTTCTCTTGAGGCCTGGATGTGTTTGGTGCTGCAGTGGCTGCTGTTGATGTTGACATCGGCCTCGCTGGTGCCAAGCTTGCCTGGCGGCTCCCACCTCCATCGGCCCTTGTTACTCCATGTGAGTGGGCTAGGTCGTTCCACCAGGGCCAGGTCAGGCACCTCTCCGGGGGAATCTGGGGAGGACAGGGGTGACACCACAGAGTGGGCGGCACATTGGGTTTTTTGGGACCAGGATGTATGTTAGCTATCCAGTATTAGCAATGCAGTGTTAATTGCGATTTCCAGCATTTGTAATGTTAGCTGCCTAGCGTTAGCTGTTAAACATTAGTTGTCTAACATCAGTTGCTCATCATAAGCTCATCATAAGCCTGGTACCTGTCTGCTGGGCGGCGTCCACCAGGAGGATAGTTTTTGATCTGCCATCTGTCCCAGCAGCATTGAACTCCTTCTGGACCACAACACTCCTCATTTGGGGTCTCCTGGCTATAGCCAGCTGCTGCTGCTTTCACAAGAAGCAACCAACTCAGAGCAATACGACTTTAAAATATGTGTACCTAGGGCATAGCCAGTACAAGAAACATGACTAATCAAGAAAAAAGGAAATGTGAACCAGGAAGTATTGGTAAACGTAGCCTTCAGAGCGACGGATTGACAGCTCAGTGTCCATACCCACCTTTGACAGCCCTGATGCCATGATAACACCTCGCCCCTTCTGATTGGCAGCAGCAACGCTGGACCCAGGAGCCGGAGGGCAGTCTCCACAGTCGTGTGTTGGAGCAGTCAGGCCGTAGGTGGGTGGGAAAGGCTGGTAGAAGCCCATGAAGGGAGGACAGGCAGCTGGCATGAGCTGGTAGTAGGTGTAGTCGCTTGACACGGGAGGCTGGGACAGGAACGGGTACGCCAGGTACGGAGTCCCAGTGCCGTGGTTTGGCTGCTGCCACCTGAAGTCGGTGTTGTACGCTTGGAGCTGCCTACCAGGCAAACACTCATGAGTTACATTTATACAGCCAGACACAAACTGACATGCTATTTGCCTGAGAGATGCTTAAGTTTTTTCCAGCAGACGTGAAAGAAACATTGGAGAGGAAAAGGCGAGAGTCGGTACCTGTTGGGCTGGTTCTCCTGGATGAAGGGGTAGCAGGTAATGAGGTAGCTGGGAATAGGCGTCAGCTCCATAGTGCCCCCTGGTCCCTCGCCCAAAGGGCTCATGGCATCTGAAACATTCTGTGGGATGAAGGGCTCCACGTCAGCTGACAGCTTCACATCCTGGACATGAGGACATAGTAAACTGGCAGTGAGACAACATGGGAACACAGTAAACTGGCAGTGAGAGAACATTAGGACATAGTAAACTGCCAGTGAGACAACAGAAGGACACAGTAAACTCCAGAGATAATTCCTTCACAGAAGAACTGGCACTTCTTCCACATTTCGCTGTAGGCGAGGAAATTACTGAATTACAATAATATTGTAGGTTAGGTTCATTGGCCATGCTAACTTGCCCTGTAAGTGTGTGTGTTGCCCAGAGATGGCCTGGTATCTCTGCCTTGCGCCCTATACCTGCCAGGATTGGCTCTGGCGTCCCTGAAACCCTGACCAGGATAAGCGGTTTCGAAAATGGATGGATTATACACAATTCTCTCAAATGTACAATACCTTTCCATAGACATTACCTAAAACAAATTTGTTTGAGGCAATAACGTGTTGCATTGTATCACAGAAGACCAGAATACAATACCCTGAAATAATGACCAGGTCAATGGAATTTCATCAATGCGGTAAAACCAGCTAAACCGCAATTTAGGACGCCATCCTCTCATCCGGAAACCTTGTTAAAAACTCTTAGTCAAATATAAAATCGTTGACATTATCTAATGTCATGACTCGTTTATTTCTAACGCATTAGTTTAACGAATCTGACCTCAGTTACTAGCTAGGAAGTTGTTAACCTGTTGATATACTTTACAAAATCACTATAAATGATGGAGGAAAAATCAATTACGCAAACCAGTCATATTTCAAAAGTAATTTTGTTGGTCTGCAACATTATATAACTTTATTAAGTTACACACAAAAACACCAACATCTACATCTACATTAAATATGATAGGCACAACGGCACTCCACAACAGCACCATCAGTCTTACCGGTAAAATCACACTCCAGGGGTTTACCCTATAAAAACCCAGTAAACTAACATTATAAACGAAGGTGGCGACAGTCCCAATAATCCAGATATTGTCATAAAACGCCTTGATTTCAAAGAGAAGCAAAAGTTTTTGTAGGCCTAATCTAGCTAACACAGTTCCAAGTTACAGAACTGTATGCACCTTATTGTCGTTAATATTCATGTCTGGCACCGTGTCAGACCCGTCTCCATTGGGGTGCGTGTCAGGACGTTTTTTCTACCCCGGGCAGTCTGTCGAGGAACAAAACTGAACTCCTACCATTGTGACAGCTAGTACTACTAGTACAGCACCATAGTCGCCTTATGTACTACACAGAATATTTAGAATACCGAAAAAAATAAATATGGGAGGAGAATCACCTGAAACGGAGGCCCTACTGGCTCAAAAATAGCAAGCGTCAAACATCACTGTACTTCATTCGGTTGTCGCACACGCAAACTTTCAACTGGCCTTCATGATCAAGATTTCTACGGTGGTGATGATGGAAATAACTATAATAATAACACCAATACATGTTACTTGTCCCGTATTCTTGGCGAATAAGTTTGTAAACTTTTTATGTTCAAAAATAATTCGCCTTACGTTCTGATTTAAGCTTGGTTACAGTACATTTAAAGAGCTATGCTAAATTCAAAAGTGAGTTTGAAGGATTAGTCTCATTTGACAGATAGTTCCTCAATTCATCTTGGTTTATTACAGCTGACTGAGTTAAGAATGCGCAGTGTCATTTAAAATGAAAACCCATAAATACACTTAAATTTCTAAAAATCTAATCGGAGCTATCGAACGAAAAGCGTGCTGATCGTTTTTAAATGGACAAGCGTTAAACATATTACTGCATCTTAAAAGATAAGGTGTGAGAAATTCGTGTTGATGCAACGATTACATTTAATTTCAGTTTCTTAGCAGACACTTTTATCCTGAGCGACTTACCGAGTTCTCAATTTCTACATTCATCCATTTATACGGCTGGATATTTCACTAAAGCAATTCAGGTCAAGTACCTTGGTCAAGGGTACTACAGCTGGGGTGGGACTTGTACCATTAACCTTATGGTTACAAGTCTGTCAACTTAACCACTACACCACCAACTGCCCATTACAAAACAAGCAGTTGTTATATAATAGGTATAATTCTTCAAGTAGGAAGAATTATATGGCTGAAACAATATTATTTTACTTAAACAATACATTGAAAAAGTGCTAAAAATGTACTCATTTTACTGGACTCATGTACAGCACAGACACCATTTGGTTTTGGTAAAAGACACCATTTGGTTTTGGTAAAAGGCGTTCTTCTAGATAAATGACAGCGGCAACCACCAGCCTGATTAAAGCAATCAGTTCTGCCAATGTCAGTCCTTTGAAAGTCAACATTGCTGTGGCGGGGTGCCCCAAATACTACAAATTACAACATATGTAAATCAAGCCAGCTTGCTGACAATAGCCTGGTTGAGGGAATTGAGTTGATTTGTCCATTTGTCTAAAGCAGTGTATCGGGCTCCTCCCCTCTTCTGATGATCCAGCTCCAGCAGTTGGTTGACCTGGTCGATTCGGCCATGAATCGTACTGGAAATAAAGAAATGATTGATTTCAAATCCTAAGTAAATTATTTTAAAACTAATAAATAAATGAATACATTCAAAGTACAAGCTCAAATTCTCTATGATGCCAACTGTCAGAAAATGACAAGTTTCAATGCTCTTTGATCACAAAAATAGGCCATTGTGTGTCCCAGCAAAGATCACATAATACGACCGGAATAAACTGCTCAGAAAGAAAAGGTTTTTAAATATGTCAAGGGAGAAATTGACCAGTTAGCAGACCGATGCATACAGAACCAAGGACCAGATCCCTGCGTGGGACAGGCCGACGCTTAATCAAATCACCAATGGGAGCAAGGTGTTATCACAACACAAGAGCAGAGCTTTTACTTACTTGTCCAATATGCATTGCACCAGCAAGCACTCCACATCTTCTACATCGATGTTCAGTTCCTAAAGAATGAGGTGGATACGAACAGAATAATAGCAGCAAAACCAGGACATTACAATTAATTTGCCAAAAACATTAACCCGAAAGGCTACTTTGGAGTTGCAAGGTTAGAAACCAATGAGGAGCAACCTCACCTTGGAGATGAAAGGTACGTGTATTCTAGTGTAAGGCTTGATTAACTTGATAAGCACTTGTGTTCTGATGTTCCGGAGGAGCTCTGTAGGGGGAGGGGGTCAAAACGCACAGTAAAATTACCAAAATCAAAGCAGAGGTTTTAGAGATGCATTTAGATTTTTTATAAAAGGTAAGGCTGGAGATGAGTAACACTAAACTCACCCTCGATGTGTTCCCTTATGAAGGGATCATCCATTATGTTGCTGTGATTGGTTTTAAGAATTTTCTCAAACTCTGTGATGTCATTATTCTGGTAGGCACTACAAAGAACATTTAACATGACACGCACACTGTCAAGAAAAAACAACAGCATTAAATTAAAACATAAAAACTAAAGTAAAATTTAATATACATCAGAGTAACCTCTACACCACTTATATAAAACAGGAAGGAGGGAGTCACCAAACTTCAGGGTCAAATTTCCCTGGTGGTCACTATCACAGATATGCATCTCACACACAGGAAGGAGAAGCACGTGCTTACCTGACCAGATTTGTCATGGCGAGAATCTCTGGGTCATTTTTATAGGGCTTAGCCTAACAGTAATAAACACATACAATACATAAGGGAAGCAACCCACAGTTTACAAAGATAAATCTCCTATTTATAACCAGAATCATTTGTTGTTCATGGCGGTGCTTTAAACCAACTGGAAATCATTCTGACAAAGGAATCCTTCCCATCAGTGCAGAAAAAAATAATTACATACAATTTATCCATACAATTACATACAATTTATCTGGTTTCAGTTGGCTACTTATTCCACTGGGATTACAAAAACAAGTAGACAGATCTGCCATCCATTACTCTCTTACAAATTCAAGTTAAACACCAATTATTGTTGTCATTAAGTAACTCAAGTTTCCCAAACATGCAGTACAAGAACTGAGTGAGCTCAAAACAACATACATACATACATACATACATACCTCCTGGGAATCAAATGGGTTGATTCCTGACTTCATCAGCATGTTGGCCAGGACCAAGTATTTCAGACAGGTTGTTCGCCTGGGACTCCCCGATTCATCATAATTTTTGAACGCCTCAAAGAAATCAATATGTGCTTTCTCAAACTCGCCTTCTCTTAGGTGCATCTTACCTCCACACTCTGGGAAAGGAGAATCACACACAATCAGACAACTCAAAACTGGAATGCTCTGAATCTTGACAGACAACAGCAGCAATATTTGGTGCATGTGTGTAATTAGGGTTTTTTTGGCAGAGGTGGGACTAAGTCACATGTAAGCCTCAAGCCTTCCAAGTCTGAAGTCCCAAGTCAAATCAACAAGTGCCAAACGCAAAGCATTCCTCTAATCAACAAGAATACAGATGTTTTCCAGAGTTTATTTATTTTCCATGTCAAGTCTCCCACTTCAAAACTTTTTTCACAGGCTTTTTCAGGTGCATCCAGTCTCCTCTGTTTAACTAAGGTCCAAAACCTTCAATGTCTTTGCATCCTTTTTACGTCCAAAGCATATCAGTTAGGCCCGTACCTCGGATCACGCCCATGATGAGAGGGTGAGGAATGGCTGACTTGATGTGCAGGGACTGCTCGTACAGCGCCTTCAGCTTCTTGTTGTTCTTCTGCGCTGTGTACATCTGGATCTCCAGTGCATAGATCTCCAGCAGCTGTGTTCCCTTCTTCAGGTCGTCCTCCCCGTCGTCAGTCTGCAGAGAACAGCGTTTAGTCAACATCACGTTGCAATGGACAACAGCCAAATGTCAAAGCTTGTAGAGCTTGTAGATTCAAGATTACAAAATGTAAGCTCTGTGAGACTAATTGGTTGTTTAACGAGGATATCAGAAGCACATTCTAGTTATGCGGTATATGCTTTAGACAGACGTAAATTACCATGATACAGTAAAATCAATCAGTTGTGCGGTTGGCTGCAGTGGCGGTACAGTATCACCGCATCATAATCAGCTACTGAAGAAGCTCTGCAGTCATTTCTATGGCCCCTATACTCTTGTGAGACCTGCAGCAGTAAGCCACCTGACGGGACAGGGTGTCACCCACCAGCCTGAAACCAGCGTCCGTTCAACCTTTACCTGACAGGACAGGACGTCACACGCCAGCCAAAAACCAGCATCTGATCCACCGTTACCTGAAAGGACATGGTGTCACCATCTGCCCGAAACCAGCGTCCGATCCACCTTTACCTGACAGGACAGGTGTAGCTGTCGGAGGATCTTCTGCAGCTTTCCATACTCCTCTCGCTCCAGGTAAAGTTTCCCTAGCTAATTCCAACCAAAAGAACAAACATTTAGGCAGGTCATTCAGTCCAGAGGAATTTTAAGCAGTTTAATGTTATTGTTGCTTGCATACTGCTGGTGTTGCAGCTGCTGAGAAATAAGTTCAAGGACTTTCTATTGGGTTTAAAAACACAAGGTGTGTATCATTTGGCTTTGTAACATGACTGTTGTACAGCAGAGAGGCTTAGCGGCCAAAACAACTAAGGCTGTGAGCAAAGCCAATTTACCCACCTTTGTGTTTGTTTTAAACCACAGTCTGTCATTTTTTGCATCCTTTAATGCTTCCAGAGTGGTTTCATAAAATTCCTGGAGCAAGTCCATCTGTAAGAGAATAGCGATCACTTCTTGTTTTGCGGTTTGCATAGACCTAGGAATGAGAGCTTTTGTGTTTTATACTCAGTTTTCTCCATCAAACCAGAGAGTCCCAGACCTTGTGTGTCATCATACAGAATGATACATGACAAAAATAAAACAACCTGGTAAACAAGGGTTTTACTACCAAGTCAATGCAAAGAAACACTCAATTAACTGGCAATCAATAAACAATTAATTAACCAGTGCTACTAGGCATTCTGCACAACCTCTTCATCTAACTATCTATCTATCTGTCTGTCTTTTACAACAAAGCCATTTAGACAATCAACTTAAACTTCTTCTATATCCACATAAAACATGCACCTGAACAATTCTCCAACAGAGGAGTCAAATCCAAAAGCATCAGAAACAGGTCCTCACCTGTTTAGAGGTGGAGATGTAGTCCAGGATGGAGTTGATGGACTTCTCAGAGTAATTCCTTGTAACGGCGCTGCGAATGTAAGTCAGCAGCTGCTTGTATCTATTCATCATCTCAGGGAAGTTGGTCTGCATGACAAAAAGACAGAAATCAGTCTGTGACCCACTCCATCTTCTTAGGAGCCATTTCAAAAATACGCTGTAATTAATGCTAAACCCTCAGGCATTTTGGTAAACCACTAAATTTCAAAGCATCAAAACGCCAAATGCTTTTCTCACAGCTCACAATAAGACCATGCAGTATTTTACTTTAATATTTTCAAAATGTCATCATGTATGTAATAAGTCTGATAAATTAACAGATGCCTCAGTCTTCACTGGAAAAAGAATAAAGCAAAATTTAAATATTTTCAGTTTCAATTCCTTACCAGCTTGAAGTTTATTTTTATCATCTGTTTCAGAGCTTTGAAACCCCATTCTCCCTTCTCACCCTCCAGCTCCAGAACCTGCCAGACAGAGAAACACACCATTACATGTATTCCAACAGCAACTCTCAGATGACGAAAAAATTATCCTGTTGAAAAAAACAAAACGGCACAGTCCAACTATATAAAAAGTGACACAGAACCTTCTGGAAGCTGCAAAGGGCTGCTTTGGGATCATCCTCCTTCAGTGCTTTGGAGTTGTAGTACTGGTTTTCCAAGTCAACGTTGGGCTCAGAGTTGCTATCCTCAGAGTACTCCTTCAGTGACAGGAAAATCACAACAACAAAAAAAATCAGTACAAAAAAATCGACTCTTCGTCGATTAGCATATTTTCTGCTTTCAAATTGTTAAGTTGTAAAAGTAGATTTTTAGGCATTTACCATATCATTACAAATTAAAAAAAAAACAAGGCATTGGAGTTTGCAAATGTATTGTTTAGCCGATGCTACCCCCCCAAAACGTCAATAAATTGTAATAAAACCGTCGTAAATTGCATAAAATAATTTAAAACATAAAATAACGGGAGGGACATAATAAAATATACAGCAAATCAAAATCTATTAGGCTGAACTCTGTTATAATTTACAGGGAAATGTTAAAACCACCCTCTATTTATGATTAGGAAGCATCAAGAAGCTCAAGAGTTTGGCAGAAAATGTTATCATGGTATAAATTTTCTCAGAAGTCATCCATAACCAGGTTATGTCCGCCAACATTATCGGGGACTGTGCATATTTTCATTCCCAGACAGATTTTCTGTCAAACAAAAACTAAAAAGAATGCTAAAAAAGCGACTTTTCAATTTACATAGCTTGCTTGCTAATGTTCTTGCATGAGCGGCTCGAATATAATTCAATAGGGCATTTATTATCCAAGCAAAAGTTTAAGTACTTAGCGATTAAGGACAGCTGCAGTTTGATTTACTATATTGGCCAGAACTGACAAAATTTGCAGAAACCCTCACCAAATCATAATCTTCATCATCACACATGAAATCATCTTCCATGTCCGACATCTTGACACTAGAGCCCAACGTAGTAATGGGCGGAGCGATACTGAAGACTCGAATCCTTATCGAACCTTCAGAAGCAGTAGATTCTGAAGCAAGCTTCTATGGTGAAGCACGTACATTTCGTCACTGCGTACGGCCATTGCCCGTCGTCACGTGGCTTTGTGTACAATAAACAAATATCTGTTCGCTAAAATGTTTGGTTTTTTTCCCCCCTAAATTTGTATCACTTCTAATGAGACAAACTCGAGTTTGAATATATTTAGAAAATCTGTATAACGTGTGTGTGTGTATATATATATATATAATTAGAAAATATTACATGTCATATTTGCATT
>JAOYSI010006018.1:623-13135 GCA_025775065.1 Hiodon alosoides | reverse complement strand
TTCAGATCCTCAGAGAGTTCTTTGCCATGAGGTGCCATGTTGAACTTCCAGTGACCAGTATAAGGGAGTGTGAGAGCGATGACACCAAATTTAACACACCTGCTCCCCATTCACACCTGAGACCTTGTAACACTAACCAGTCACATGACACCGGAGAGGGAAAATGGCTAATTGAGCCCAATTTTCACTTAGGGGTGTACTCACTTTTGTTGCCAGCGGTTTGGACATGAATGGCTGTGTGTTGTGTTATTTTGAGGGGACAGCAAATTTACACTGTTATACAAGCTGTACACTCACTACTTCATGTTGTAGCAAAGTGATGTCACATGAAAAGATATACTCAAATATTTACAAAAATGTGAGGGGTTTGCTCACTTTTGTGAGATTATATACGTGTGTGTGTGTGTGTGTGTGTGTATATATATATATATATATATAATGTTTGTATATATATATATAAAACCTTTGCCTTTAAAACTGCATCAATTATCTTGTACCCAATTGGCAGGTAGATTGTTTCTAACTACAGACTTTGGCTGTCTGACTTGCTTTTGTCTGTCCAGGTAATCCAAGACAGCCTCGATTATGTTCAGATCAGGGCCCTGTGGAGGCCATACCATCTGTTGCAGTACTCCTTTTTCTTCTTGCACTAATACAGACAAAAATAAACATAAAAGACTACATTTATGTAAAAAGGCTTTTGCTGGGTGTACACACACACACACACACACACACACACACACACACTTATGAACCCTGACTAATTCTCTCACATTATTGAAGTACAAATGGTCCATTTAATTTTTTTCAAAACATATAAAGAGACATTGTTTTTATGTAGAAAATTTTGTATGACAAATAAAAAAACAGAAATATATTGCTTATATTGCAACCCCAGTTTTGCAACCATTTGTTGCTGGCACATTTTCTTCAAGTGTTTGCCAGTGAGCACAGTTGGATCAATAATCAGGAATTATAAGCTGAACCACACCAACCATGGACTGCCTAGGACAGGCTGTACCTTAAAACTAGCTCAAATAAGAAGACTTGTGAGTGAAGCCACAGATTCCAAAAGTTACTTTGATGGAGCTACAGAGTTCAGTGGCTGGGAGTAGAATTGTTTGAATTGAAGAAAGATTGGATGGAGCAGACTCAACGTAAATTCTTCATCACTGTATAAATTAATAAAAACTTTGTAATCTGTTAAATTTTTAAGCAGAGTTTTTAATTGTTGTGTGGGATCAAGTAGTGAATATAGAAATGCCAGTGTTCACTTAATATTGTAACAAAGCTGTTGATCCTTAAAAAAAGGCAAGTGGGGTGATAAAAGATAACTGTACAATTTCACTGAGAATAATTACTATTTTTACATTGAAGAGGATACTTAATTCATGAAGTAACCCAGGTAAATGTTTGTTATGAAAATAAAGTCCTGTTTAATTTTGTTATCTGAATGCAGTTGCAAGTACTAAAATGAATTGCTGTGTGCATAAAGTAATAAATTAAATCAGGCACAATATTAACATAGTGCTTTTAATACCAAATCATTAGGTGTCTTTGAGTCGCTTGGTCGGGAAAGACCTGGAAACAGCGGCAGAGCAAAACCGGCTGAGTGGTGCTGGAGCAAAGGTTTCTGAGAATCAGTAACAGTGTTTCTTTCTTGTTGCTATCCAGCATCTTCTCTTGGCTTCTTAGGTGCCTGTAGGCCTAGAATTTTATTAAATGAAAGTTAAAACCAAATGGATGGCTTTTAAATAAACTTAAGTAATTAACGTTTAATACGTTGTGATGGAGAGGTATCCACACCCGCAGACCTGGGTTCACGTATCTAAAAGTTTACTCAGTAAACTATTATGAAAAATGAAAGTCTATGTGCAAATGGTAATGTTTTTGCTTTAAAACCACGGTTTATAAAAGAAACAAGACACAAGACAATGCCATTTAACCGAACACATAGCTTGCACACATACAAATCAATTGTCTGGGATCTGGGAACCTTAGTACTGATAATTCCTGGTACTGATGATAAGTCCTTACTCTTGAGCTGTGATGAATGGCCTTTCACGTGGCAGGCTTAAAATTCAGTTGGTGACAGTGCTGAAAGGGCCTTAGGGCCCAACTGGGGCTGTGGCGGAAGAGGGCGAGGAATGTCTGTTGTCTTCTTTTAAGGAACATTGTGATTTATGAGCTGCTAATGGGACTGGGCGCTGGAGAATGTACCTTCTAGGGGGTGGTGGCTGATAATGTCATTCCTTGTTGCCATAGAACTAGGAATGCAATTTGTTTGTACTGTGCGTAGGAAGAGACAAACCTCTTGTGCTGGCTGCATAGCCAGCAACGGGTAAAATGACAATTAGCTTGAATGGTTCTTAGGAGCCCAATTATTATTCAGTTAATATGTGACTTTTTTTCTGCTTTGGTCAAGGTAGATAATGTTTCTTGAAATTACCAAGTAACCAAAACTTTGTACTTCTCCAGGATCTTAGCCTGGCCAACGGGACCCCTCTGGATACATCTAGCCCAGCTTCTTCTGCTTCACTTCTGAACCGTCTGCAGCTGGAAGATGAAATGGATGGAGAAACCCGTGACCTGTTTGTTTCTGTTGATGACCCCAAGAAGCATGTCTCCACCATGGAGACGTACATTACCTACAGAGTCACCACAAAGGTTAGAGTTCAAATTAATAGTGTAAACACTAGTGGATTTGACCACACGACTAAAGTTGAAGCTCATAGCCTGTTTGCAGTTCCTTACTTATTTTTTTATTGGGTTAAATACTTCCTGTAATATTTTGAAAATTGATTTAAATATGGTTTACACAGTTGCATTTAACTTTTTCTTTTTTTTAAATGATGCCAGTAGCGTGATGAACAAGCAAGAATAACTCAAACCTGGCCCATCTGGGACCAAAACCAATACCAGACATGCCAGGATTAAACCACTAGTGGTGCTCAACTTTTTCAGGAGCATAATTTTCAAATAAAATAACCAGTTATAGGGTCACAATGTAGGAAGTGATTCCTACTCCCACGAAGGGCCTTTAAGGCGCACAACTTTTACAATTGCAGAACAAGCCTATGTTAAATATGTGTGCATACTTGCATTCCATTTTCTCTTGCATGCCTTTCTCTTGTAGAGCCCCTGGTTCCCTGCTTTTATTTTCTTATTGTCTGCATTTCCACATCTTAGCAGCAGTAAGTACTCTCATTTCTAAAAAAAAAAAAAAAAAGAATAAGGACAAAACGCTTTGCTCTTGTTACACTCTAACATTTATTAGTGTCTTGTTTTACACTAATAAACAAATGAATTGGTTAGGTTACACTACAGTTTAGACTTTTAACATAATGCACTTAACAAAACACAATGCCGCTCTGTCAGTTGTATGATGATCAGCTGGCCATTTGCTTTAGTTTTTTTAATTTTTTTTAAATGTTTTTTTAAAACATTATTTTATATTAAATAAAATCCAAAATGTGCAATAAACAGAAGATATGCAGTTTCATTTTGTCAATAACTGCTGTTTTCAGATCTACTTAACCGGATGGGAACAAAAGGATCATGCAATGATTTACACCCCTTCCCTTTTTCCTTTTTTTTTTTTTTTGTAACATTACAGCCTTACTCTAAAATGTATTAAATTTCCTCATCAATCTACACACATTACCACATTATTACATATGAAAAACATAATTTTTGCATATGTATTAACATTTTTAAATCTGCCCACGAAGTGTAGATTGCCTAAGGATAAAACAAACTTCCTTTGTTAAACAAGGTCACCATTATGATGTATTAACTTGTTAATATATCAACATTATGAATTGAATTATGAATTATGAATTAATTTAAAACATGTGCGAAGTGGGTCAAAGTACAGCTATATTGATAGCTGAAACACTGTGGCCTTTAAACGTTGCTCAAAATGGGATAAAGTGCCAGAAAAACAATCCCCACAAGATTGCACCACCTCAAACAGCCTGTAACGTTAACACCAGGCAAGAAGGGTCCATGGGCTCTGCATACCTGAATTTTGACATAGGAACCAGGATTCGTCGGATCAGGCGACCACTCCTCTAATGTTGGTGTTTGTGGACCCACGGAAGCTGCTGCTGCTTGTTTTTAGCTGATAGGGGTGGAACCCAGTGTGGTTGTTTTATCTGCAATAGTCCAGTTGTGGGTTCCGAGATGCCATTCTACACACCACTGTTGAACTGCACCGTTATTTGCCTGCTCTTGGCCCGACTATTACTTTCGTGATTCTTGTCATTCTCCATTTACGCTGACTGGATGTTTTTTGTTTCTGCCTACAGGACCGCCACTGTGTTTTATTGTTTGTTTCAACCTTAGACACTGTCCTGGGTGAAAATATCTGGAGGGTGTCTGTTTCTGAGATGCCTAGCACAGACGATCATAACACACTCTTAGGTTGCTTAGGTCATTATTTTTTCCCATTGTCGACGTACTTTTTCAATGCCTTAGTTTCCCTTTACCTGCTATCATTAGTCCTTCTGAACAAACTCCTGTACTTGTTTGTTAAAAGGTTTCCAGCGACCAGGGCTACATCGAGGACTCTCGCACCAGAGAGTCATTTTGTATGCATTAGGATATTAATTCATTAAACTGAGATATGGCAGTACTAGCTAACAATCATTATCAAAATGTATTATGTAGATGGATGTGGACAAAAAAAAAGATACTTAACGATCCTGGGGTCTTATTATAAAGCAAGGGTCATTTAGTGATGCAGTAACTTTGCTGACTTTGGTTCAGGAGTCCAAAGTTCAAATATAGCTGAAGCTCATTTTTATTTTATTTAAAAAACTTTTATCTAAAGCAGTTTTGCTTTAATGTGTTTCCTGCAGCTCCATAGACTACATACAGTAATCTTGTAATCTTGTAAAAATTCAGTTTTGCACATATCTTCCCAGCTCTGAAATGTCTGTCTGTGTGTGTGACATTGGAGCCTATAAAATTACCGTATTATTGTGAGGTAATGCCACTTGGTGACATTCGGTGTTTGAATAATGTAAAACTGAATAAAGAAGGTATCCATCCAGCTTGTTCTTGTGAGGGTCGTAGTGCCCGGGTTTTCCCAGGCAAGCTGAGAGATACGTTACCCACAGCGTGTCTTGGGTCGGCCTCAAAGAGCAATAGGATGAGCCTGGTATATCTCCAAAGGAAGCCGACAGGGCGGCATTAATACAATAAATGAGACTAAATGTAAAGTTACATAAAATTTATTGTAATACAGTTAGCTAATCTTATACTTGGGTGACAAATCTAACCACCTAGCCCCACCACTGGCAGCAAAGTCTCACCTCATCAGATTCGCAGACTTGAAACATGAAACTGAAAACATTAGTTGCTTTCTTAATCTTTTTATAAATGATGACATTCCAGCTTAGCCATTTTTGATGTTAAATTATTAGGCTGTTGTGGTGTTTTAGCATTTCAAAAATTTTTAAATTAATGGAACTTCAGAAAACCTGTTTCTTTTTTCTCATTTAAAAAGAAAGTATGATCATTTTAATGCTCTTTTCTATGTATGTGTAGTAGTTAAACCAGATATTCGTTATATACGTTGATAATCTATGGTCTGTTAAAAAAATGTAATCGCATCAACCCTTAAGTGCTTGTTCAGTTCATTGATTGGCTCAGCAGCACTAACTGCCACCATGCATGAGCAACTACCATGATTAAAAGCATCCCAATATCATGTACCCTTGAGGGGAAGATGCTGTAAAGGAACTACTACTGAAAAATTAAAAACAAGAATTTGTGGTTTAATATCCCTGAAAACCAATAGTCTGATCAAAACACAAACATTCCCACAAATGTAACTCAATCAATACGGCAAATTTTATTTGTTATAGTGCATTTTTGCAAAATTGAATTTGTCCCGAAGAAGTGCTGCTGATTGCATTTTCTTGAGGGAATTCAAAAACCAGAAAGCCCAGTGCTAAACGTGAAAACTTAAAATCTGACCTTAGAGGAACTGGAAAATGACAGACTTGTATGGAATATAACGGAATGAAGAAAACCATAAGGCTGACTAGATAGTTTAAAAGCTTCAGTACTTTATGGGAGGTTCTTGCTGTCAGGGTTACTCTGGAGATGATACTCCTTTTAAGATTACAGGTAGTGTAAAATAAGATTACACTACCTGCCCTTGCTTAATTTAGTGTTTTGTGATGAACGACATTATGTAGCCATAGCAGCGTATTATGACGCATACAAAAGCAAAAATGTTGTGAGATGTAAGGGATGGGTCTTTCCCACCTCCAAAGAGCTCAGCTAGACCAATGAGGGTGGGCCTACTAATAGAGAGGCGACAGCAAGTAAAGCTCTTTGCTTCTGTGGCCAAATTCCACCCTATCTCAGCACTTAAGATGGCTGAAGGACAAATTGGTTTTTAATCTAGTTTTAGTGATTGGTGATAATGGTGATTCCTGGACAAATTTTGGTAAACATAGTTGAGGGGCTCTGTATGAAAAGACTCTACCACCTGTTTTAGTTCTTGCTACTCCTGGGACAGTCAAAAATCCAGTCTCTAGTGAGCGAATAATCTCTGAGGAGGGGTCTTTTATATTCAATATGGTTACAGTTTAAGCAGTGACATGCTGTATTTATTTAGTTCTAGTTTAGCTATTACAATAGTGGTGTTACCATTTTTTTTATTCGCAAGGATTGTAGTGCGTCCCAGACATGGTGCTATTTTTACTCCCAATTCCCTCAACAGCAAATGTCGTTTTATATTGCTTCACTAACCCTCCAATCAAATGTCACTGAAACAGAGGGGGCATGATTAGGGATCGGATTAGAAGATTGAAAAAATTTACCCCTTCCAATCCCAAGATGAGGTTCTCTGAGGTTCTCCCTTCCCACAGTGTTTTGATTAATTTCCCTAACATTTGAAAATGCAAAGGATTTGATGCATTGTCGATTGCCTATTGAAAATTAATTATGTTTTCACATTTTAGGAAATTAAATGGAAAAGTGTTCATTAGAATTTTTTTCTCATTCAAGCATTTACGTTTTATTTTTAAATGTGTCCGTGTTATACGGGTCCTTGAAAATTAAATATTAAACACATTGTTATTTCTTTTTCAAATTGGCAGGCATTATGAATACTAAATCATGAAAATTATAATGCAATACATTTTTTTGAATTTTAATTTTGTCTCAAAAAATGCATACCAATTTAGAAAAAGGAATTGAAAATATAGTATTGATTTATCATTTGCCCTTTTAAATTTTCTATTGAATGATGTCACTTGGACTTCAATACATAAATATTGGCCTCTATAAAACTGAAATTGGTGTTTGTTCTCCATCCTCCTTGCATGTGAAGCATACTGCCATGGAGCTGGCAGTCATGAAAACCGGGTTTAAAAAACTTTAGAACAGGTTAAATCTATAATATAATATAGGTAATTTACTAAAAACAGCTACTCTAAAACAGCGCACAAACACCCAATACTATAGCATGTTTTCCCTCAGCTTGCACAACTGCCAAAATAGCTAAACGGGCATAAATGAGCACATGCCTACATGCGTGACTACACTGCTGCGGTTACCAATTAAAAACGGTGAACAAATACGACAGTTGTTTAATGTTTTGTCCAAGTGAAGAGAAGGCTTCTCCTTATATAAGCTGTTTTTACTGGACTTGGAGGACGGGTGTTTTTTAGGCTGTTCTAATGTATAACATTCATCTCCTGCTTTTAGACTGCCAGGACGGAGTTTGATCTGCCAGAGTACTCATTTAGACGCCGTTATCAAGACTTTGACTGGCTTAGGAACAAGCTTGAGGAGAGTCAACCAACACATCTCATTCCCGTAGGTAGTTGCTGTCTGAACAAACAAAGAAATTTCAGTGTCTCACAGATGTTTACAGTATTTTTTTCTGCTTAGAAATGATTGGATTTGAGAGTAATTTATTGATCTTTAGTGCGAACATATGGTTACAATTTGCTTTTAAACTCTTTTCACTTTGTGCCCCACAGCCCCTGCCTGAGAAGTTTGTAATGAAGGGTGTGGTGGACAGGTTTTCTGAAGAGTTTGTAGAGACAAGAAGGAAAGCGCTGGACAAATTTCTGAAGAGGGTAGCTGACCACCCTGTTTTGTCCTTCAATGAACACTTTCATGTCTTTCTGTCAGCCAAGGTAATCAGATTATGGTTTGCTGTAAACACACATTTAACCTGGGAAATCAAGTTTACTGGCTTTTTCATATTGGCTTCAGATTTAAGAGAGTGTGGTAGTAAAGTTTGGTATACATGGAACTAGGCAGTAGTGTCATGCTGGACGGTAGACCCTGGTTCGGTGGTGGCTGCAGCCAAAGCAGATTGTTCTTTAGCAGGGTAGTATCCCCCCATGCTCCCACAAGGCTCCCAAGCTGGGTAGGGGGCCAGAATGTCTTCCTCTGGGCTAGGTGGAATCCCCCCAGGCTCCCTGGTTTTGTAGACAGCCAGTATGTTGCCCTTTGGACAGGGTTATATATCCCCCCAGGCTCCCTGGGTGGGTAGACGGCCAGTATGTCTCCCTTTGGGCAGGGGAGCTGGATGTTTGACGATTAGAGACCCCTCAGACTCCCCAGCCCATGGCACAGGGTAGAGATGGCAGGCATGCCGGTGGGTGCCTTTTTGGCCTTTGAGCAGAGCGCTGAGCAGGCGTCAAACTTGCCTTTGGACTAGCCTCTGAGCAGGACCGTGTACTCAGCAGCCCATCACAGACTGGGGAGTCGTAACGATGACACAGAAACCTGTTATGTAAAAATCAAAAGTGCTGAATTACAGTGCCATTGACCAAAAATAAAACCGTATAAATTTAATATTTGCAATACAATTACTTAATATAGCTGCAAGCAGCAATGAAGGAAGCCAAATGGTAAAATGCAAAATGGCATACTAAGCACAAATACCATAATTTGATTGGGTTGTTGTGGCCATCATTTTTAACATAACAAATTCATTTTTAAAACTTATTTTTGGGAACGCAACCGTAAAATAAAATGTGCATGTCTTGGAGGAGATAATGTTTAAATGTTGCTGCTAAATTAAAGCCAGCCATGTTTTTGAATGTATCACCTTGAAATTTGGGGACATGGTATCTACCGAGTATCTACAGTATTCCCAGTTAAATGTTATTATACGGCTTTACTTAGTATATAATTCTTGGCCCCCTTGTCCATCAAATGAGACAAGTATTTCAGACTAATTGACCCCACCCCTGACTAGAACATTACATTTTAAAAAATCTAATAAAGAAAAGCTAACAGGGTCATAATATAATTATATCAATATCATTAAATAATCATTGTAACTCCAGCTCCAGCACACAGTTTTTCTTTCAAAAAGTAGCAATCAGCCTTTCCTTTGTAAACATAAACCAAATAATGCTGTCTCCTAATTACGTTGCAATCAAATGTATCTTGTTAATCAAATTTGATTTGTTACAGTGCATTTTTAGAATTTGTCACAAAGCACTGGGAAATTTTCCCTGACCCCAAAAGCAGTCAAGAGAAGTCCTGGAAAATGATATAATAGTAGATACAAACAGAAGAATAGTTTTATTTGAGTTTTAAATGCTTATATAATAAAAAGGACAAGTTTAATAAATCATAAATCATTTAATAAAACAATGCTTTCTATGCAATGTTATCGCTTATCATTGTACAACAAGCAAAGTAATTACAGTCTTTAAATGAAGTGGCCTTTAATGAAAGAATAATAAACAAATAATGTGCCTGCTTCTTTTAGTTGTATGTTGTTTGGCGTTCACTCTGTGACCGTGCTAGGCCCCATCCAGAAAGGGCTGCATGCCACTGTTTGATAACCTGTTTATGCAATCCTGAAGTAAATATTCATAAAGGCATCTTAAAGACACAGTAGGAATTTAATATGGAATAAAGGCACTTAATGATTTTAATTTGAACCGATGACATAGTCCTTATACTTAGGCATTTAAAAAATAATTTGACCTTGTGTGTTCTGCATTTGTCTTTAGGATCTGAATGCATATAAAAAGCAAGGGCTGGCCTTGCTGACAAAAATGGGGGAGTCGGTGAAGTATGTCACAGGAGGGTACAAGCTGAGGGTTCGGCCACTGGAGTTCAGTGCCATGGGAGATTACCTAGACGTGTTCACACAAAAACTGGGTACCATCGACAGAATAGCTCAGCGTATTATTAAAGAACAGTCAGGTAAGGCAGCGACAGTACACAGACATTATGTTGAAAAAAAGTTTTTTTTTTTTTCTTTCTCTGCAACAAATGTTTTTGTTATTGTTAACAATGTAGTAGTTACATGGTTGTTTATAAGTAGTTTGAAAATACATGTTTTCAATTGTGCTTGTTACCATGAATGCTGCCACCACAACCCATTCCAATCTTCAGCCACCTGGCATTTTATACACTCTGTAGTTTATAAAATGCAGCCCTCATTCAAGGTTCAACAAAGCTTGGAAGAGTGGCACACCCCTCTTGAAGTCATTGCTGGCCTTTAGGCACACGGCAAGCTGGTTAGCGACAAGCCCATGGAAGAGCTGCTATATCCTCCCTTCTCTAGCCCAGGCGGCACTCTGCCTTGCACCATTCTGTGCCTGGCAAAATTGGCAAATGGCACAATCTAGAATTAGGCTTGCATAATCCAGATCCTAGGGTCTGCCCAAAGAGGAACGCCTATACCGGTTGAGTGACTCGACTTTTCTAATTTAGTTATTTATATTTCTATAAATATTCAAACAATAATGTGGAAACCGGTGTAATAATGATGCCAGGCATTGCAATTTTGATGAGATGGTCTCCCTGTTCCATACAGAATACATGGTGGAGCTGAGAGAATATGGGCCTATGTACTCCAACTGGGCGGCCTTTGAGGGGGCGCTGCTGGAGCCCTTGGAGGGCGTATCAGGATGTATTGCCAACTGCTCCACTGCCGTGGAGGAGCTCACGGACGATATGGGCGAGGAGTTCCTCCCAGTGCTTAGAGAATATGTTCTCTACATCGAGTCAATGAAGGTCGAAAATTTAAGGCATCTCTAATGTGACGTAGTATAATATTTTTTAGCTATGTGAAACAGTTGTTTGTTACATGTTATTAATATTTAAGGAGGATTCCTTATTGTCAAGTTAATTCTGTGGGATCCGTAATGTAATTTTAATGTAAAAGTCAGTTTTTTTTTAATTGTACAAAGCTTTGAATAATTTTGTATTTGTATTTTGAAATACGTTTCTGAAGAAAAAATTATTAGAATTAATACTCTTCAATGTATATTTTAACATTTTGATCTGATACTGTAACGTTACAGATTTTATGCTTAAATTCAATCAGACAATAAATCTAATTCTATTTGTTAATACTGAGAATTTAAAAACCCCAGAAAACTCAGGGCTAATTGGGGAATATGTAAAATTATTCCCTGACCCCAGAGGCAAGGCAAGGTAGAGTAGGTAATAAAGTAGTACAGTAAGCTGCTGAGTGATTATCCAAAGGGATAGCCATCAGTGCAGGACAGGTGGTTTATCTCTCCTTTTGAGTATTGCTTATTGAGTGCTTCACTGGCTTGGCCTCACCTTCCTCACGCGCTGGTGAAGAAGGAAGTGGTAGCAAGAGAAGGCAAAACAATTTAAGTGACCAATAGGCAAGTGGAGGGAGAACAGAATAATTTGGTTTTGTGCAACATTATGTAGTCTTAGCTGAAATGAAATCTGGCAACATGCAAATTCAAAATTCAGTGTCTATCCCATGCATTTCATCCCGTGTGAAATGCATGGGATAGACACTTCCCCATGCAGGTACAATGTTGGATTGTCCCCCAGGCTGTAGAACTGGACTAAGACGAACAGGGATAAGCCTACTTACAGTGAAGCAACCGGAAGGATTAGTCTGGGCATTGACCCTTTGGCCATTTGCCGCCTTTCATCTTAGCACTGTACATTGTTTATAACTTACAACTGTTTATTTGTAGATTAATGACAATAGTGATGTAGAGTATATGTTTTGAGAGTTTTACGAGTTTATACCATTTTGTTTGTCATACAGAACGTTTTAAAGAGAAGGGACCAAGTCCAGGCTGAATATGAAGCAAAGTTGGAAACTGTTGCTTTCCGAAAAGAAGAAAGATCAGGGGTAAGTTCTGTTTGTTTGGGCTGTAAGTGTGCTGCAGTGACTTTAGATTAGATGTTTTCAACATCTTTATCTACGACTGTTTTACGACTGTCTGTTTTAGCTTCACACCCGTGTGAGGGTGAGATGAGATTGACAGGGTAGAAATGTACTGAATATTTTCGATGGAAGACGTTTTTTGTGAAAATAAAATAGAATATGTCTGAACCAAAAAATGTGTCTTGATGGTTGCACATACATGAATCTAAAATGTTGATAGATCTAGTTTTGAATATGGGGGGGGGGGGGGGGGGTGAGAATAATAAGGATTTTATTAGGAAGATAAATATAAACGCACTGTTTGCCAATTTTTTATTTATAAAATTGGGAAAATATTTTTTTTTCA
>JAOYSI010006017.1:0-13137 GCA_025775065.1 Hiodon alosoides | reverse complement strand
CCGGTGTGTGGTACCGCTGTCTGGGGGGGAAATAGCAAGCCCAACCCTGTTTGCCGCTGCCCCCCCCCCCCCCCCAAAACCACTTTAGACATGGACAGCTGTAACTCTGCCATAAAGAAACAGTTAAGTCTGGGCGAAATTAGGCCAGATTTCCGCTTTGTGGCAACGTTTCCTTACTGAGGGATTCAGCCCAGGAAAGTTTTCCATAACAATACAGCTTTTTAAAAGTGTTGGATCTGAGCGCTGTTCCTCATTGTCTCCAATAAGAAAGTATGGCAATTTGCCCCCCCACGGATCCGTCATCCTTCAAAGAAAAGACAATAGACAAAGGGTGCGACGGTGGAATTTTCAGCCAGGTGTAAAAGCTTAAGAATTGGTGCAGCCAAAAACGAAAAAATCGGGCGCCCCTCTTCGACACAGGCGTAAAGGGGCCACCCTTTTTTGGACCGCGAGGGAAGCCGAAGGCAAGAAGGGCCGCGGGCGATTTCTCCAGCCGGTGGAAATCGTCTGTTAGCGTGCCCTGTTTATTAGCATTTTCCGCTCTCTGCACCTGGCCCCTTGGAAGTCCCAGCCCTGCGTCCAGCGGGGTTTACGAGTCACCCGGTAATTTGAGATAATGCTGCTTTACTGTGGTTTTCCCCCTACAGAAGACAAGCGCCCCCTTTGCCAGCCTGATGTCTTTTAAAAGCTGCCAGACGGCATGCTTCCACGCTTCGCTGTTCGTTTTGGACCCTAATTGACCTGAAGTCGGTCTTTCTGGGGGGGCAAAGTACGCATTATGAGGGTTTGGCTCTGTTGTGGTCTGCAGTGCAGAACAGAGAGTTCACCTCACTGGGAGTAGCTGGGACTGGTCCTGATGCTGCCTGCCCCGCTGATCAACTCAAATCAACACATGCAGGAAACCCGAGCTTCCATTCGGGCCACCGCACAAGATTACGTCGGGACATCCATCTTGACGCAGATGGAGAGAAGTGGAGAAGGGAGATTAATAACCTGTCGCGCACTTCTGTGACAGTGCCTCTCTGTGTACAGAATCATTCTGCCCATGTGCTTCTGGGAGTCAGTGGAGTAGACTGATGCCAATGAGGGTGCTGGTTCTGGTTATTGTTCTCGTCTACTGTAACTAAATAGGGAAACTGTGCCTGGGACCTGGGAGGGCCTCTAGCGACAGCTTATTCAGATGTCTGTGGTGTGAGGTTGCTTGACACAAATGATCCCTTCAATTAACACTGGGGATTTGCACACCTTTATGCACTCCCCGTTACACAAGCCATAGACATTCATTTATTTCCAACAATGCAAAGTATTACTATAATATGGACATGAACAGATTATCTTAAAACAATATAAAGCTGTTTATATAATGTCTCGTCTCAACCTTATTGGCAGCAAGGGGGGGGGGGGGGAAGTCTAAATTAAGGAACTAAATTACCCCATGACCTCCAGAAAGCCGGTATAACTGTACTGTACCATTCTATGTAGCCACAAGATGTCGCTAATAAAAAGTGTTTTTTTATAAGAGGTCAAACGGTGAAACTGCGCTTCAAACCATTACCCGATTAGGTGCTTAAACATCCACAGTAATGACAGTACTGGCGATATTATAGTACCTTGGTCGCAGAATAATTGAAGAAACATCCAAAACAAGAGTTCAAACGTATTCGATGTAATATAAGTTTTGAAGTGCGTCTAAATTAGCCAGAGAACTTTGGTGATCACTGTGACATTACTGCGCGTTGGAGGGTTGCGGCGGGCCCAAGACCCACAGCAGTGGTGATTGATCTCAGTGTTAATTTTGCCAGCCGTTATCAACAGTTTTCAAGACGCTATTAGACACTTCGCTAAAATGGATCGTCAAAGGGCAATTAAGACACAGTAATGCAACGGGGGTAGTCCCAGTTGGCGTATAGGAAAAGAATGGTCTTCAGTCAATCGGAATTCTAAGTGTTGAGACCACTAAAAATCATTAGCCTACACATCGTACAAAAATAGCGTATTGATCTTTCTTACAAATTCGGTTTAAGATTTTTTTCGATGAGATAGACGTTGGATAGACAAAATCCAAAAACCCCTCACGAAGTCTAGACAGGAGCATGGATAAAGTCCCGACATGCCTTTAATGACGAAGAATCAATCAATAACCCGCCACTAACAGCCTTTATTTGCGTTCTGTGTAATTTAATCTCCTTTGTCACCCCTCGCGCCGCACTCCGCCTGCTTCTTATCCAAGGCTGTAAATAAAGAAACATTGGTCCATATTGGTCTGCACAGGAATTTTATGTGTGCGAAACCCGCAATGGGGCGTTATTTCATTGATAAATTTACAATACAGCTGTATGGGAACCACCAGATGGATACGACCAGACGTGTTCGTTATGAAATTCGCCGGATATGGAGCAGTCTTAAAGTTATATAGTCTATACCAATTGTCAGGTGAAAAAGTTTCGTCGCGAATAAAATTTTTTGTTTTCTAGTATTTATAGGACACATCTATATGCATTCTTTGCGTTTTACAGTTTATTGAGAACGGAGAACATTAATGTTTAAACGTTTAAATACTAAATTCCGTTGGTAATTGTTCATGTTAACGACCATTATCACCATACCCTAAGGAAAAATATTCAATATATTCCACAAAGGCAACCGGAAACCCTCTTTGGGGGCACCGTGTATACACTTAGATTGCGTAAGTTAGGAGGAAAACTCAACAGTACACACTGAAGTTCCCGTTTAAGTTGTTGCCACAGTAACTGAACATAATAGAATTGTCGTTTTTGTTATATTGTTGATAGATATATATTATTTAAAAATACAATTTTTAAGAAGGGTCAGGAGCCAAAACCACTGGGTTACTGACCGTTCTGACTAAAAATCTGACAACGAATTATTTTTAAAACATGCAAACATATTTGGCTAAACAAATGCATTTGAGAAGGCTACACATTTTTAACGTGCCTTTTAAGTTTACGTTTTGACCATTCTCCATAAAGTTCCTGATTTAGGCTCAGATTTTTTATTTTGTGGAATGTCAAATTAGTTATTTTTCTTTATATATCCATTTCAGTGAACTGGTGTCGAGATCTGTCACTGGTGTCGAGCGCTGTCACTTGTGGAGCATTTAGCCCAAGTCTATAAAAAAGTGCTTTCCTTTGTGTAGCAGTAAAAGGGTTAAATTACGTTGATGCCGGGGGGAAATTATCACTCCAGCCCATAAAAAAGCAATTGGAAAAATGAGAACAAAGAAATCAGAGAGTATAAAAATCCCACGCGAGACATCTCTCCGTCACTCGCTGACTCCGAGGCAGACTGCACGCACCCTCCGCCCCTGTTACCCCCGCGAGGTGTTCTATCAGTCAAGCAGTCTTCAGGTCCGTCTCCAAATTAAAGGATGATGCGGGTTCGCCGGGTGCTGTGCAGCGTTATCGCGCTGTTCTTCCTCTGCGTTCATTCGCTGCCAGTACCCGAGGGGAAAACCACCAACAGGTACAAAGCATCGGCGGTGAGTGAATTACAGCCTTTGTCTTTCATATCTAAAATTACTCTATTTTAAAAATTGATTTATTGGTCTTACTTAAAGTCTGGGATTGGGTGGGGTGAGATGAGATGATAGGGGGGGGCGCTCTTTTATTAAACCCAAACCTCTGTCTCTGCATAATTTCCTTTTATAAGGTCTACAGGTCAGGACTGATTCCAGACGTGGGTTTTGCATATCCTTGTTCACTATTGCATCATATTAAAAAACTGTTGGCATATTTTCTCGACAGGGACGCGGGGATTTGTAGATACCCCGCATAGGAAAGAAGTTTCTGCGGTTAATAATTGATATATGTAACGCATTACACACATACACAAAGAAACACGCAATACATCTGAAAGAAACTGCTAATAATGAACCTCCTACATTTAAATAATTATTGAATTAATGTACAATAAATTATTATTATTATTAACATTGCGGTATTTGAATCACGCCTCTAGCTCATAGTGTTGGTACTACTGGTTAGAGGACAGCGTTTATTTTATGCTGAACTGTTAAACAGTAACTGCACGTTGCGCAATTCATCTTTTTGAACCTCAGGAGAGAGTTGGAGAGTATACAAATATATAGTACTCGGTTCACGTGGTGTTTGAAGTTTGCTTTGTGTGGTATATGCAATGCCCTGTAAATGAGTAAACTCGTTGTGACTGAGCTGTTATGGAGTTGAAAGGTAGTTTGTTGAACTTTTTGAGGAATTAGCGCGGATATTTTCACACATGCATATTATTTGTTTTATATAGCCTAACGCATCTGCTTAAACAGTCTTGCTCGTCTCTGCACGAGATATTTTCCCACGTGCACCGTGAAACTACAAAATTTGTAGTTATTACTTATTAATTAAAGTTTTTTTTGGCAGCTTGCTTTGTATTAATTGAGGCTATGTAATTTCCTTCGGCTCTGACTCGTGTCGGAATTTTGAATTGGGGAATCAGCATGTCGGGCTGCCAAAAGCACGCTCACACTTTTTCTACTCTGCAGTCAAATCTGAGGCAGGCAGCATTCCGCGTGCATTGGAATTACGTTAATTGCGTTGATTACGTTAAGAAAGCATCCGCGGAGCTCAGATTTTAATCGCGTATGTTCTATTTAGACACATTTTTTGTAGTATGTCATTTACCATACGAGAGTGCATTAAATCACAAATGCGGGCTTTCCAGTGGAAGTCAAATAAATGACGTAGAGTCTTAATTTTTAGAGATAAACTGGATGAAGTCATGGCCCTAAAAAGCATTTAAATGACAGCCTAACACCACTTTATCGACAGCACGAAAATAGAAGCGTCTAAAACAGAAGCGTAAATGAAAACCACGTGACCAATCGGACAGCTGATCGAGGGCGGTCCTGCGTTGGTCCTGCGAGTGGAGTATGTTCCATACCTCTGTTCTAGTTGCCTAAAGCCCTGAAGCTGAAATTTCAGTCTGAAGGTTTGTGTGAAATGCCTCTCTGGTCCCTCCATGTTGACCTGCAAGCCCAGTAGTGGAGCTTTGTGGTCTAGTCAATTTGTTCCCCCAACAAACGAACAAAAGAGATTATACAGGCAGGGACAAGTCGTCCAGCCTCTGCGGATGAATAACAAACCCGTGTGTTCGCTGACACAGGGAATTTGGAAGGAATGGGATAGCAGGCGGACTTAGAGGTCTTTAGGGAAGCTGCTGTTTGTCCCCCTTGCCTTCCTCATCTCCTTTCAGTATCGACTTGCCATTTGTCCTGCTGCAGTTTTAGTCCAAATCAGACCCAACGTGGTGATGTCAGAGCCTTTGTCAAATGTTACTTTCTGTGGGGGGGGGATTTGAATTGTTGTCTTTTAACTGAGTTGTTTTAGATTGGACTAGATAATTACCAAGAAAGTCTAATGTACAAACAGCTGGACAACGACAAGTACCTTTGTCAATATTCGGAAGTGGTTTGACATACTGAACTTGTTTTTTGGGAAGGCTTCCCTGAGGTGACGTTTTTTTAATCTTCAGTAAAAGCCCTCAGAGAGAAAGTGCCCTGATGGAAAAGCTAATGTAGGGCCAGACATTATAGAGCAGAGGGTTTCTGTGGCATGTCAAGAGCTTCGTTCTCAGCACTTCAAAACACAGCTTAACACCTCAGCACGCCGACTCCAAAAGCAGCGACAATGACTAAAGAAAAGGGGATTCCGTGCATTTGCAGAATGCATGAAGTGCTTTAGGGTGGCGGGGGGGGGGGCACAGTTAAAGCAAAGATTTATTCAGCTAATTAGACCGTGGGTGGACGCCACACCAACCGAGCGGTTCATTACTCAACCGCTGCGTTTCTTTGAGTAAGAATTACCGCTGTGAAGTTCAGGTTTAAGGACAGGTAAAGGGATGCCTGAATTAATGGTGGTAAGCAGGCTGGGCGGTGGGAATGGAATCCTGTCAGTGGCGTCTCTAGGGCTGTTTAGGCAAAGCGCCCTTTTGAGAGACGCTGTTGAGGAAAATCAGAGGCGATCAGGGACTTCCAAACAAGCAGATACCTGCATGGATAATTGTAGCTTGCGTTCAAGTACTTCAGTGTATTTCGGTGTGGGGAGAATAGGGGGGGCTGTGTAAAACTGTAAAAGGTTTTTTTTTTTTTTTTTTTTTTAAAGGTTACATTTTTTTCTTTCCATTTTCTCCATGGATGGTGCATTAGATACTTGCTTAGCAGACAGCCTTGTCTGAGGCACCGTACAGCATACACTAATGAAGTTGCACGTTCTGCACCAATGCAGCTGAGGGTTGACTGAACAGGAGGCTAAATCAGGCATCACAACAACAGTGTCCACGCTGAGGTTCCATGCTGCCAGCCACCTGTGTGGTTCACATTTTAGGGGCGGCAAGGGATGGTGTCAGGATTGGAATCTTGAGGGCTGTTTAGGCAAAGCACCCTTTTTCAGAAAGGCTGCTGAATAAATCAGGGGTATCCAAACAAGCGCAAATCGCCTAAGCTCCTAAACAAGAGTTTGTTGGTTAAGGAGATAAGCCAGTCACTACTCCAATGGCCAAGACTCGTCTCTCATTGCCCGGCTTACTTAACGGCGACAGATTCACTGCCCTTGGGGGTGAAGATGAAGAGAGGAAGGTGTTTGCTGACAGAGGGGGATTGGTTTAGTATTCCCACTGGCTAAATCTCCCTCCCCCCTTTACAGCAAAACTACCTCCCTCGCTCTTTTGTAATCCGTGAGCGAGCGCCTACGCCCACCAAGTAGAGTGTGTCCTTTGTGGGGGCGTTCTGTGTGCATATTTATTTAAGACGGATGTCCTCCCACGGGCTGGCTCTAAGTGTGGCCTTCTTTATCTGCCAGGCCATACCTGACTTTGTATGGATAGTTCAGTCCCTCAAAGGTGTTCGGTGTGCCCTTGAAAACACACACGTGAAAAAATTCACATCAGTGCGGAAAATGGAAAAAGCCGGAATCAGAGGCACTTTTGTGAGAGTCACAGAGTGCATGTCGTTTCATACTGCAGGCTGTGAAGAGAGCCGTCCGGTGTTGAAAGCGAGTGCTTTTCTGGGTCTCGACGTGTGCAACGAGCGACCGTGTCGTCTCGCTGGAGTGAACAACATCATCAAGTTCCCTCGGGAAGAGACGCCAAGATACTGACCTCAGGAACCCTCAGTCGTTGAGACCCAGCCAGAAATTTCCAGCGCATGTGTCATTGTTTTGTGGTGAGCCGGGGGGGTGTGGTGGGGGGTATGCCTGGCAAGGTGATAGATGCGTATTTTTAGAAGTGGGCTGCAGCAACATGTTAAAACCCTCTCCCACTGGGATCGCAGAAATCTCCTTTTCTTTGCATGTGGAGTTGGTTGGTGACTGGTTGACTAAATCATCGAGCTCAGTTGGACTTCGCTGAAATACAGATGTGTATGGGGTTAAGTTGAGTTTCATGTTGTTTTTTGGAGCTCTAATTCATGAGTACTAGTCGAACAGTGGGTTCTGCTGAGGTTTCAAATGGCCATGGCCAGAAAGATTGTTTCAGGATTTGTTCTCCATACATAACCTTTCTATAACGTGCATTCCATAACCATTCCATAATATAACGAACTGTCACATGACCATTCCATAACGTGCATTTCCTCACTGTAACCTGCTGTCACAGAACCATTCCATAACGTGCATTTCCTCACTGTAACCTGCTGTCACATGACCATTCCATAACGTGCATTTCCTCTCCAGCTATGTTTACAGGAACAAAGGGGGTTTCTGTGAACACCTGGTGATGGAAATCTCTTCTATTGGGTGATAAATTTCCGCTATCTTTTGATAAATTCCTGCCGCTGAACACAACTGCACGAAAAAGAAAGAGGAATTCATTTTTCAGGCTACAGAGACGGCCGTGAATCACGCCAGCCTTTGGAAGCCCTAATCCAGGAACTCTGCTCTCTGACCACGGCTGTGTTTGCTTACAGTGAACTCTACCTTAGGCATGCGCTGTGCTAAATGTTTGTGCTTCCTTTCCTGAAAGCACTTTGCTGCATAAATTGAGACTCACTCCCCTCTCTCATGAGAGTCGCACTCATCTAGTAGGATCAGTGTACTTCTAAACAATGGATTCCTATAATCATTCTTCCGGTCCTGGGGTTGCCATTTATATGTCCCCGAGATTTTGGTATTTACAAAGCGAGTGGCCGTGTCATGTGAGAGTGCTGTCGCTGAACTCAATACCAAAACATGCTGTGGGGCCGTTTCTCTCTTCCTCTAATTGCCTGGGCCACGTTTGTGGGAAAGATATTTTTTTGGCACTTGAGATTGTGTGGTGGGCTTTTGACATAAATCATAAACACTGGTTGCAGTCCCCATGCTCTTGTCTCTGTAGACACACCTGTGAGACAGGTAGAGATTATGGAATGGATAAAGCATTCAGTAATGTAAAATGTCATAATTATACCATTTGGTATCTGAGACAGTCCTACTGAGTTGATTACAAATTTTCATCTATACAGCTGGGTATCAGGCCAAACTATTTTGGTTAGTTTCAGTTTTGAACATGCTGGTTCCAAGTTTGACACCTGAATCACCAATTAGCTGCGATTCAAATAACCCAACGACAATGCAATGTATTACTAATGAATATGCCAGTTCTTTCAGAACGTCAAGACCAGAGTTGGGACCTGCGAACCGTGAGGGGTTGACATTTGGAGAATGTCACAAATACAAATACAAGACAAGTTCAAACACTAATTTCAATAACTGAAACTGAGTTAGGCCCTATGCCGGCTGAGTTAAGACTCTGACCCTAAAGTGGGTTAGCGATTTCTGAAAATGGTTGGAAATCCAAAGTAAAATGAAATGCAGGTTGGATTTCTTTAGTACCGTCTTCTTCTTCTTTTGTTCTTTGTCCTTTTTTTGTTTTGGGTTTCAGTCTGGCTCTCGGGGTCATGTGATTGGTCAGGATTGTTTGTTCAAGGGGCAAACACTTGACCTTTGAACTCTCCGGGTTCCAGGGGTTTTAGTTTCCCCTCCCACTGTGCAGTTTTCTGGCGACTGGATGTTCTCTCTCGATCAGAAGAGAGGGAGGAGGTGGAGACATCTGCAACCGAGTAGTTAGCCTAGCCAATCCGTCTCATTTATAACGATCTCAATCGCTCTTTAGTACCTTAGACTCTCTATAAACTTACAGGATGCAAATCTGTGCGTGCCCCGCGAAAAAGCCGCTGTTTGACCACAGTTTTTTGAGTCGGCGATAAAGGCGATAACTCTAACAAATGCCGCAGACTGTTAACGAAACTCTGTGGTCACTAAACACCTTTATGTTAGAAATATATTGCTTTTGCCTTGCCAGGAGAAGCTAGCGTTTGGAGCGCTGACAAGCCTGAAACGTAATCTCCTCTGTTGGTTTTTTTGGTGCACTACTCCCAGCAATAAAGTCTGTCAGAACCTGCCTTCTGCTCCCTGTTCCCTCCCCTTTATTCCTCCCAGTTATCCTTCTGTGGGACCGGTCGTGTCCCAAAAACAGGGCTGTTAAATGAGTTGCAACGGCAGGTATTTCCTTTGTTCTGTGTACGAGCTGAACTGTGTCAACCCCTTTAGGAGATGGCATGTGAAATGGAAACCGTTCAGGTATTAGAGAAGAATTATTATTGAAGTTCTTCAAGCAAATCATAGGGAGATTCTTTATGTTGGCCTTTGGCTAAGGATATATATATATAAATATGTGTGTGTGTGTGTGTGTGTGTGTGTATTGTTTCTGATTTTAAGCTTTAAAACACCCAGATCAGTCTTTAGGGCGAGTGTATGAGATAGATAAGGTAAGACTTCAGGGTAACCTCTAAGGGCAGAATTAAAAAAAAAAGACCCCCAGTAGACTCTGGGCCTTAAGGACTGGATTATCTCTTTGGCAATGGGTTACACCAGGGCCAACGTTCTACCTGTACACTTGTTAGTCACTAATAATCCTCCCCCACAAAAAGGCTTCCCTGGTCCCTGGTAGCTCCTGTGCAGGTGGTTGGTAGGGGTCGCCATATGCTGTCCAGACATCAGAGATAGCCCGTGTTCAACTGTGCAACTGTGCAAACGGAGGGATTACAATAATGATCTGTTTCCAAGGGTCCCACTGCAGTGTCCCACCCCCCGCCCTGTTGTCCTCTGAACCCTGCTGCCCAGAAAATCCGAAAATGACATCATTCCCGCAAATACGGCACCGATGGCAAATGGCTGATTAAAGGGGAGGCAGACAAATTAGGGGAAAAGACACTGTCGTAAACTGACCCTGTGTCAGTCTTATCTAGGATTTTACCACTTCTCCATCCTGCCTTTTTGTTTTACCGCAGTTCATCGATCAGCCGACTGCAGGCTTAGGTTATTACATTGTGTCTACTTTTTGTGACATTTCCAGCCCTGTTCTCAATCTAAAGGCATTGTGAGTTCAGGAACCCAATCTCCCCAAATGACAGGCTGTAGAATTCTCCTGCCCGAGGCTCTGGGCGGCGCGGGTGTCTTAAGAGAGGAAAAGAACGCCCCTTAAACTTTACATCTGCCCATGGGAGACGCAGCGCGCGCTAATGATTGGGCATCTCAAAGAGCTGGAAAGCCGCTAGAGCCCCGCCCCTCTGCAGCCAGCTCTCCGCCCGGTCAATTAACAGAACTGTTTTCCCCTTAATAGTGCGGAGGAAATTGACTGTAATGATACGTGCAAGATGACTGGAGTCTGGAAGGCTATGCGTTTCCCCTGGCATTCCCCTCCCGAAATTACAGGGGGCCTGGTTGAGGGAAATGCTGCTGTGGTTGCTTGTTCATGGGATTCGGACCACTAAGACCAACATCCTTCTATTACTGCACAGTGTAACATGAAGCAGAGTATAACACGTGCCACATAGATTGTGTTCTCTGTGTGGGTATTAAAGCTGATGGTATTGTTTTAATAATAATAATTGATAATACCCATTCGTCTGTCATTTTTACTGTATGTCTTATTGCTATCATAGTTAACAATAACAAAAACGTGTTTATGTGTGGTAACCAGTCCTTATACCGCTATCTTATTGCCAAAGTTTACTCTAATAATTGTTGTTCAACTACTGAGCGGTTGTCTGGATCTAAGCTGTTTTACAAGGCTTAGAACTTTACATGTGATCCACTAGCAAAGATGGCTATTTTTTGGAACACTATAGGGTTGAGGTTCTGGTTAGCAGTGCCTCTCCTGGAGTCCCAACATATTGGTTTGATTCTTAACCTCCACCTCACCCCGCTTCCCATTACGCTGCACTCATGCGCCGTTCTGTAAGCTCCACAGGGCCAAAGTACACTGATTACTGAGGGGTGGTTGCACATGTCTGTGTGTGTGTCAGGGCTGGTTCCAGAAGTCCCACCTCTACCCTCCGAAGAAGCGAGGGAGGCCGGAACACATGCAGGACACCCTGCCGGGGACGCCGCAGACGAAGGGCGAGCATCCCGGGAACAGCACCCAGTTCTGGAACCGCCCCCGCTGTGGCGTCCCGGACTACCCGCCACTGAAGGGGGGCCAGGCCCCCAGCTACCCATTGCAGAAGGAGGGAGCCGACGGGGGACGGCACCGGCAGAGGCGCTTCGTGCTTTTCGGGGGGCGCTGGGAGAAGACCGACCTCACCTACAAGTAGGGCCCTTTTTCCTCAAAGGTTTATCGTCAATACGCTGGGATGTCTGTTGCTATTGCTTGTGATGTTTCCATTGGAAGTGTCTACGTCAGGCCCAACAAATCCGACATGGTAAAATAATTAAAGTCTTACGCAATATAAGTCTAAATCTGACCTTTGAGATCAAAAATGTTGAATGTTTTCCAGGTTGTGGGTTGGCGCCAGTAGCTTCTATGAACGCCGCTGATTTCCGGCATGTTTGTTTGCTGAATAATGGCGTTGACACCTTGGGGGCCACAATGGCGGTCTCACTAACAGGTCTGCCGTCTTTGCCGTCTTTGCCGTCTTCGCCGTCCTTGGCGTCCTTGGCGTCTTTGGCGTCTTCGCCAACTTCGGCAACATCGGCGTCTACGCCTACTTTGGCCTGACCTCTTTTTCCTGGACTAGGTTCTCCTTCAAGCCAGGTTCTTACTTTGACCCAGATATGGGTCGGCTCCGTTAACCAGTCCGCGCCGGGGAGAACACAAAGCAGGCACTGTCATGGAATGCTTGTTCGTTTAGTACAGTAGAGTTCGCGGAGCCGAGTGCTGAGCCCGGGTTGGAGAGGAGGCCCAGGCTGCGCGTGGCAGACAAAGGAAAGCTGCAGGGGGCATTTTGTGGCAAATGAAAGGAGGGTAAATCACAAATCTCCATCATGCCCCCTGACCTCCCCCCTTCATCCATGTGTACAAAATTGAGAAGTATTTCTCAGGTTTGGACCACCCAGGCTCCTTCTCTTTATGAGGAGAGGGGCTCCTTTGTAACCGGGGCAAAGATTTTTGCAGGGGGAAACATGAGTGGAGGAGATCAAAATTTTTCTTTGCATGACTGGCGCCCCCAGAGTCCCACCCCCTCTCAGTCAGAGCCCGCCTCCTTACTGCTAGAGCCCCACCCCCTCTCAGTCAGAGCCCGCCTCCTTACTGCTAGAGCCCCACCCCCTAGGAACTCCTCCATTATCTGCGCCCTTGGATCTCCCTGTGGTGCTTACTGTCAAGCTTTGTGAACCAAATCTCCATTTGAATATCAAATTTAACCTATTGCATTCAAGTTTTTTATAATTATTTAACATGGGTCCGATTTTTCAGATTTTTTTAACCAATAAAATAACCTTTTCATCGTCTGATTGAAACAGAACGTAAGAAAAAGCACCGGTGTGTGTGACTGTCGCAGCACACAAAAGTCAGTGATATGGGCTGATAATGTTCACTTCATAACATCCCAGCTCATGGTTTCCTCAGCTGTCACACAGCTGTCAGGTGGGTTAAATGTTCCACTTTGATAAAATCAGTCCCACTCCATGGGATAAGACTGTTTTGATCACGCCCCGGCTGGGACCTTGAAGGGCCTGAACCTTAAATGTGAACAGAATTCCCTTCTAAGTTTCAGTGAGCGGTGCTGTGTGCTCTCCTCCTGTACCGAGACAGGAGGGGGGAGTCAGTGGGGTGGCGACCTCTGAACACCCTGCCGGCATGGGGAGCTTGGAACACAACAGACGGCCCATATGGTTTCAGTTTTAACATGCT